>CAUYMX010100128.1:0-11083 GCA_963573855.1 Lepilemur septentrionalis | reverse complement strand
AAATATAATATTTAATATAACCATATTATATAATATATATCAGTATATTATATATTATATACCATATCAACATACTATAATATAATATATTACATAAATAGTATATATAAAATACTATACTATAAGGTCAACTTATTTTTTAAAGATTCATCTCGGTCTTAGCAAAGTTGTACAAAGACTGAAAGAACCTGTATCAGATGTTTCCCTAGGAATCTTTCGTTGAATGCTGGGTCTTAGAATTGTAAAGGTAGGAGTGTTCTGGCAAGACACTAGGTCTTCAGACAAGAGCTTGTTGCTTAATAAAGGCTTCCTCCCTTCCTCCCCCCGCCCTCTCCTTTTCTTTTTTCATTCCTGTAGAAGTAATCCACACCAGTGTGGTTGCTTCCATTCTAAAAAAGCCCTGTTGGTGATAAGAGCTGAGGCTTCATGAATGAGAGGAGTGGCAAAGATATAAGAAAAGCTACATAAATACTGCCAAGATAGGTGAGTTAGATTGACAATAAATATGATAGAGACCGGTAGATGTAAAAAGGATTCAATGTATTTACTTAAATTGCATCTGGACATTGATGACTTCATATGCACATTGACTATATTGCACAGATATTTTGGTTTCACCCAGAAAGTTTTCTGTATATTTTCTATCTATTTAATGTTATAGTTGAGCTCCTATATTGTTCTAGGCACTGTCCTAAGCGTTTTACTTATTTTACTATTGAATTGATATAACAATTCATAAGGTAGACTCTTATCCTCTTTGTACAGAGGAGGGATCTGAGACACAGTGAAGTTAAGTAATTTGACCGACATTGCATGGTGGAGCCAGGATTGGACCCAGTGAGTCTGGTTCAAGAGCCCAGATTATTAGGCACCCCACATCTTTTCTGTGTGGGTACAGAGGCATGATAATTATGTAGTTGATAGAGTTATGGAACACATTACTGGAAATGTTTGAATAAATGAGAACTATGAAGTTATATAAAGGTGATAAAAGTTTACATAATTTCCTGTACTTCTGTCAGTTCTAAGGTGACAGATGGGACTATTTTAGCAAGACAGATGTCTTAAAGAACTTTAAGGTTTCTAACATTTTACTTTCCAGTCCAGATGCAATGCTTTGATTAATGAAGTACCGGTTTGAGTTTCCCTAATTTTCAGGCTTACATACAAAGTCCTTGGAAGTATACATGGTATGTCAAAAGGGAAACTTTAGGGTCCATCTGTCTTTTGCCAAATAAGACCATTCTAATGGTTACAGAGAATTGCTTACATTAAAACTGTAAAATATGTTATAAAACTTTCTTCTTTAACCCTCTTACAATCAGGCATCTTAAATATCAACTCCGTAATTATTATCCTTCCTTTCTCTCACTGGAATTTAATTGGTATAAATCCCTAAAGCTCCATCAGTAAAATAACTTCCAAATTAGTTTCTCAGTCATCTTTCACAGTGCTTTTCTAACCCCAAGATCCTTTTATGTTAGTCCCTGTGTTCATTCTATTTTCAGATGTCAGTATCACATTCACAAATGGGCAGCCCTGGAAAAAGTGGATCATTCTCCTTTGAATTATTTGTGAAGTAAAATTTAAATATTAGAAGTGAGGGACAGACTTGCTGGACATATCTAGCAGATCTTAGCTGAAAGCACCTTCGGCCAAGAGTGGCAGATACTCTGTTTTAGTTGTTCATTAGCATCACATGCTTTGTCTAATCTAGTCTCAGCATTTGACTTTGGTGCATGGATGAGGGTGGAATTTGTGCAGTGTGATCCTCATAAGTCAACTCCAATCATATACATCTACTTCCATCCCTCCAATGGCTTCCTATCTCATTCAAAGCTCATTGCGCAAATCTTCTGTGATCTGATCTCCTCTGACAGCTTCTTTTAACCTGACTTAGTCACACTTTCTGGATTTTTCCCAGCACATTCCTACCCAGGCACCTTTGAAGTATGGATCCCTCTCCCTCAAGTGCTCTTCCTTACACATTCCCAGGGCTTATACCTTCACTCCTTTTATGTCTTTTCTCAAATGCATCTCAATGAAGCTTTCCCTGACCACCCTCATAGAATTATGAGTACTCCCTCTTTTTCCTTCTAAGAAGTTATCTCTATCTTACATTGTATTTATTTAAATTATTTTTCTTATTATTTTTTCATCATGAAAGTAGATATTTTTGTCTTTTTTATTCACTGTTATATATCCAGAAGCCAGAAAAGTGCCTTGAAAATGGTAAGGAGCACAAGATTTGTGGAAAATATGACAAGCAATAGACTCTATGTGCAAAAAATAGAGACAATAAAGGAGGATGTGAATAACTCTTTAATGGTATTAGAAAATACTTGGGAAGACTTCCTGGAAGAGGTGACATAAGAACTAAGTTTTTAAGAATAAATAGGATTTATCCAAGAGGGCAAGGTAGAAGAGGAAATTCCATATAGTTTAAACAACATGTTCAAAGTTACAGGTATAAAACCATATGCTGTGTTCAGAAAACTCCAAGTTTTAAAATGTTGGTGAATTGTTTTTTATTAAAATAAGGATATTAGAATTTATCATTTAAATAATGATATTTATTAGAAGTTTAGAATAAGCCATTAGAAGTTTTCAGAATGAATGATGGAGAAACATGCCCTGCTCTAGTTTCATAACGATCCCTATGGCAGCCATATGAAGTGTGGATTTGAGGAAATTGAGGATTGATTTAGAGATATGAGTTAAAAGCATGAGCAGTAGTCCAGGTTAAAGAGGGTGAGGGACCGCACTACAGGATGTGGGGTGGGAAGCGTAACAAAAATAATTAACAAGAATAAATGAGTATGTGTGTGTGTGTGTGTGTGTGTGTGTGTGTGTGTTTTGGGAGGATGTTTAGAGGATTGAAGGAGCTGAACTGTTGATGAAAAATCGGGTTGTTCAGTTGAATTATCCAGTCTATTTCTTGTTTGTTGATGTTGATGTATTTCTTGGGATAACTCCTAAGCTGTTCACTTTCATTTGTTATATTTTGAGAGTTCCAAAACTCTGGTTTATTGGTAAGGGGATACAATTAATAGGATGATAGATTTTTCGTTCTTAAAATCAATAAAAATATCAGTAAAATACCCTAAGCTATATTTTCTCTCAACATGCATAGTCTTAAAACCTTCTGTAAAATCTCAAGACTCCTGAACTTTCACTTGAGGTTGGTAGAAAGCTATTGATTTTAGTTCACTCGAATAAAATAAGAACTATTCACTGACAAATCCTCTGTGTAAAATTGTTCTCTCTGCATGGGAAATATTAATACATGGCTGTCTGTTGCCGTGTGCATTGTTGGGTAGAAAGAACATAAATTTTGAGTAGCAACAACCTGGTCTGAATGCCACACCTGTGAGATAACCTTTAGCAAAATTACCAGACAACATGAATCTTACTTTTCTCATTAGCAAAATTAAAAAAAATACCCTGTATCGCAGCATAGTTATGAGGTATAAAAGAGACAACATATATGCATAAGTTGAAGGTCCTTTGATTCTAAGCATAGTCAACTCTGGCTGATGACCCAAATAGGATTTATTGGAAGGAAATCAGGACTTAAAATATTGACATGAGGCTGGAGAATGGGCAAAAACTATGGCAGCAGGAATCACAGGAATGGTCTCATAGCTTAAACAAACTGGTCTAGATGTTGCCACTAGAAAGGATGTGTGTCGGCTATTCCTGTTTTCCATACTTGTGTCACCAGCTTGAGACTCAGTCTCCCAGGAGACAGTATCCAGTTGGCAGATTTGGCATCACGACCTAGGGTTCACATATGTATATGTGTGTATGTATTTTTATATAACCAAGACAAAAGTTTCTCTAAACCAAGCTTATTCTTACCATATGTATTGTATTCTGTTTTGTTCTATCTTATTCTGTTTCACTTTTTAAAAAGTCTGATCATGGTCCACTAAACTGATTTCATGATTTATGAATGGGTTGCAATCTACAGGCTGAAAATGTTTGCTATATTGTGTACACTATTAGCATATCGCAGAAAATAATAGCAAATTGTAAATGTCAAGTTATCATACCATTGTCTCCCTTTATTCCCTGTCCACTCCCCCATCAAATAAAGTTGCAGACAAGGACTGAATGACCAAGATATCTGAAGCCTCCTTCAATTTATTGGCCTAATGACATAGTGATAATCATAGTTTCCTAAAGAATAAGAGTTGTAGCAATTTCCGAATTTTAAGAGACAGGGAATATAAAGAAAAACAGTGTAGAAGAAAAAGTAGTGAAATAAGGAATACAAGAGTTAAGCCTCAGAAAACTATAGTTCTCTTCTTGAAATATCATCGAACAGTTTTCTGTTCTGCATACACAACATCTGCTCCTCCTCACTGAAGTAAGATTTAGAAGGTTAAGCATACCTTTTCTGAATTGAAAGAGCTCTGTATTGAAAGAGCTAGTTGGCTTTTTTTTTTTAGTACAAAAATATATTTTGGCCTAATATATTGAGGTAATTGGCTTGGAGGTTTAGGGGCTTAAATTAATAAAATAATTGGCTCAATTCTTTATTTCATTTTTTGTGGTCAGTCTATCACCAAAGCATTATTAGACTCAATACATTTGACCAAAAGGCCTTCCATCTAATATAATTAGAGAATTGAATTGAAACATTTTGTTTTTATCGATTCCCTGTCCCGTTTCCAAGAAGAACTGTGGCAATCTCCCTCTTCAAGCCTTTAGTGCTTGATCTATCTCCATCTAACCCTAGGGTGATTTTTCAGACTTGCATTTGAGGCCTTCCTTGCTGAACCTCCTCTGTTTCTGTCTCTACAAGTATCTCTGTGTCTCCCCTCCTGAAGAAGCCCTCAGATTTTAAGGTATACTATTTCTCCTGTGTCTGGATCTCATTCCCTTCTGCATTTCCTGGGACCTAAGTTCCTGAATTTTATCCTTTCTTATTTGCTTCTTCAAATTGTCCTTCTCCACTGTCAACCTCATCTCTTTATATGAAAGTTCTCAGATACCCTAAGAAACTACCAAAACACTTTTGTTCAACTTTCCTATTCTTACAAGCTACCATACTATAACTGTACCTTCCTTCAAATGCTAAATTTCTTGAAAATACATCTTTGTTGCATCTACTTCATTGTATTCACTTGTTTCTGTGTCTCTAATCAAGCGTTCACTTCCACAGGTCTACTGAAACTGTTCTCTGAGTCCTCATGATACAAATACACCAAGAGGTGTGTTTGTTTGAGTTGGTTTCCCTTATGTCGTGCTATTCTAGTTCTTTGACTCCCTCTCTGGATCCTTGTCCTCGAGCTGTACCCTAACTGGTAGGCATTTTCCAAAGCCCTTTCCTGACACCTTCCTTTGGTATAGTGATGAGGTACATGGACTTTGGAGCTACACAGCCTTAGGTTCAATCTCGGCTCTGCCACTGTAAGCCGTGCTATCTTGCCTAATTGACTTACCCTTTCAACATCGTAAAGTGGAAATAATAATAGAACATGTATTCTAGAGTTTTTTGAATACTAAATGAGAAAATGTTGATAAAGTGCTTATAGAGTCCTTGGCTGATAGCCAATGTCAGTTATCATTCTTCCTCCTTTTTTTGCAGATGGGGAGGCATGTTTTTCCAACTTCTTGAAGAGCGAGTTCCTCCACAGTCCACCATAGGCCTCTATCTGGCCCTTCACTCACTCTTCCCACTGTGTGTTTGGGGAAAAGGTCCCCACATGCAGTTTAACACACTCTATCTTCCTTCCTCTCCACTCTCTTTCTTAATGCCCTAAATTTTCTCAATTTTTGAGCAGTCTGTGTGAGATATGTCTATCTAAGGCTAGGGCTCCATATTAGGAAGTCTGTTGTGTATCCCTACACATGATCTTTAACACTTTTTGTATTCATCTGTCATCCCCCTTATCAATTTCAATTGACAGAGAATTTGAGTAGAGAAAAGAGAGTGATAATCCATTTGGCCCCCTCAGACTCCAACATTTATTGCTTTCTGTTTTCCTGCTTCACTGGGTTCTAAACTCCAGGCTTTCCCTGCTGTAATCCATCCTACACAACCCTGCCTACAACCTTCCAAACAAAATGATCGCGTGATGTCATTTTTTTTACAATAAATACAATTGCTCTCTGTTACTTACAGAATTGTGTGTGGATTTCACGGAGGCGTTCGCAGCCCTCCACAGCATCTAATTCCCCGATTTAATTCCCACTGCTGCTTTTGTGTCACTCAGTGCTCCAGAGGAGCTAGACTGTTTCCTGAATAGCGCGTGAGTTTTCTGCCTCTGTGCTTTGGTTTATGCTGCTTTTTCCAGCCAGAGAATAGTTCCTTATCCCTTTTTATTTTTTAAAATTCTGATACTTTAAGATTCTCTCTGCTGTCACCCTTTCAGTAAAGGCTTTCTGGATCTTTAATCAGCTATATATTTTTTCCTTCTTTAGCATGTATTTTTCAATTCTTTTATGGCATATAAATGCACACACATACACCTGTATATATAGGCATCTTTATTTTAAAATTTATAATGGGACTAATTTTTCCTCTTACATAAGATTATAACCTGTTTAAGGACAGGAAATATAGCCTCTTCCTTTTTAAACTCCACAGTGGCTATTGAACGTTGACCAGGAGGCCCTGTAGTTAATAAATGCCCATTAAGTATTTTATGATTTAAATTGAAATTAATAAATTAACAAATAATCCAGTTATTCTGGGTTCTCTAGAGAAACAGAACTAATAGGACATATGTGTGTGTGTGTGTATGTGTGTATATATATATATACACACACATATATATAAACACTAGAAACACTATCCGAGACATACACAGAAATAATGTTTAATCTGGGCATCCCATGTCCTAGTTAAGTGACACATAAAATTAACCCACACATAAAATTAACACACACATCCAGGATATCCATGGAACACATTTCCCACTATTTATTCTTTTGTTAAAATGGTTTTTTCACCAAGAAGATACCTGTGATGTTAGTAGCAATAATAAGCCCTTTCTTAACTAAACTGCTCAATAGTGACAGTTGTGTAAGCAATTTTCTTCAGGTTTTCAGATGGAAGAAGTTGATTTAAAATCTTAAAACTTATAATGGAATTAAAGGCAAAGGGGAGGTTGAAAATGCTAGCTTGAAGACTTACCTGGTTTTTATCAGCAGTGAGATTCATGCAAAATTTTCTTTGAAGATGAACTTCTAAGCACTCTAAAAATGCCCTGAGCTGCTCATTTTCTTTAATGCATCCCATAAAATATTTGTCAGATGCCGATATGCACAAGGCACTGAGCTAGACTTAATTTTAAAAGGCCATAATTACAAAGGTAGAAAGCCTGCTGCACCTGAGAGGATTTTTCATGGCACTTCACCTTTCTCAACCAGAAGCATGTTAATTCTTTCTGTTTTCTCCCTTATCTTGGTTCCCTTTCTTTCTTTTTTTGTTTCTGAGTCTCTGTCATATCCTGCATTTTCTTCCTGGAAGTATTTCATTTTATTCCTGATTTATCTGCCTTCCACCAAATTTACTTCAGTTGTGAAGCACTAGTGAAGCCTCCGAGATTATCAGAGAGATTACTGGAACAAAATAGCTAAGAAGTTGCCCTTACTACCTGCAAGACAGTGTAATAGTAAAATTCATAAGAGCAGGGGTCATACCTACCCTCCTGGGCATTGTAGCCTCAGCATCTTGTTCAGTGCATTGAAATAATAGATATATTTGCTAAATAATAAATTAATGTGAACGCTAATACATGAAGAAGCTCTTTCTATCACATCTGGAATACTGAAGTCTTCTTTACCTGTTCCTCCCACAAGACTGGTGAAGACTTTTCTGTCCAAGATTCCAGTAGCTGCCTGCCCAGCAAACATGTGCTTTGTCCCAAATGTGTGCCAGGCATAGTCATGATGAAAGGTTAATGCTTCTAGAAAACTCTTTTCCACCCACCTCTTTTCTTGGCTTACTCTTATTAATCCATCAGGTTCTAGTTTTGATAATCACTTCTCATACAACTCAAATCTAGGATGGGTGCCTGATCTCAGACACCATTGCATTTTTCTACTTGCAGTGCTTATCACACTGTTTTTGTTTTATAATTGTGATAAGAACACTTAACATAAGATCTACCCTCATTACAAAATTTTGAGTGCATGATATAGTATTGTTAACTATAAGCACAATGGTGTATAGCAGATCTCTATCTCGTATTCATCTCGCATATCTGAAACTTTATGCCCCTTGAACAGCAACTCCCCATTCCCTCGTCCTCCCCACAGCTCATGGCAACTACCAATCTACTCTGTGGTTTTAACATTTGACTGTTTTGGATAGCTCATACGAGGGGAGTTGCCCTCTATGCTGCCTTATTTCACTTAGCATAGTGTCCTCCAAATTCATCCACGTTGTCACATATAGTAGTATTTCCTTTTTCTTTTTAAAGCTGAATAATACTTCGTTGTATGTATCGACCATATTTTCTTTCTTCCTCCCTTCATTGATGGACATTTGGGCTGTTTCCCTATCTTGTCTATTGTGAATAATACTGCAGTGAATGTGGGAGTTCAGCTACCTCTTTAAGATCCTGATTTCAATTTTCTTAGATATATATACCCAGAAGTGGAATTGTTGGGTCATATGGCATTTGTATTTTTAATTTTTTGAGGAACCTCCATACTTTTTTTCACAATGGCTATATCATTTTACATCCCATCGACAGTGTACAGGGGTTCTCATTTCTCTACATCCTCACCAACACTTACTATCTTTTTTTTTTTTTTTTTTGATAATAGCCATTCTAACAGGTATAAGGTGCTATCTCATTCTGGTTTTGATTTGCATTTCCCTGATAATTAGTGAGCATCTTTTCATATATCTGTTGACTACTTATGTGTCTTCTCTGGAAAAATGTCAAAGTCTAATGCCCATTTTTCAATTAGGCTTTTTGCTTTTTGGCTATTGAGTTGTAGGAATTCCAATTCATTTGTCTACTTCTCACTTGACTGTTAGGTCTATTTGGACAGGAGTCTTTTCTTCCTTGCTCACTGCTATTAATATATTTTCAGCGTCTACACACTCTGCTTGGAAACAGCCAGGATAGAGACAGTGAAAACAATCTATTAATTGAAATATTTAAAAAGGGGCTTTGGCTTAACCTGGCTAGTCTGCTTGATGTTGTCTGAATGCCTCAAGTGGATAAGTGTAATCCCAGGGTGTCTAACCAAGCCAGCTGTACTGGGAGTGAGAGGTTGGAGTGAGAGGGTCAGGAAAAATTAGCTGGCAGACTACAGACTGTGGAACCATGGGCGATCTGAAAGACAATCTCCAGGGATGAAGCCAGAATAAAGTGCTAAGGAGACAATCCAACTGTAGCATCTTTCTGGAGGGGAGGGGCAGAGTGGGTATGCAATGGGAGCTGAAACTAGAGACACAGTGACATTGAACATGAATAGGAAAGGAGGAGGGTGGCTGAAAAAGCTGAAGGACTTGGAACTTAGTCTGAAGGTTGTTCTATGGAGCTTCTGACCTAAAGCACAGAGTGAAGGGAACTGTTCAAGTGTGCCAATGTAAATTGACTAGATGTTGCTAGTCTCAATTTCCCACAAAATGTCTTTTAATATGGGGGAAAAAACCCATTAATGTTTTCGAACTAAGTCTGATTGTAAACCTATTATCAATCTTGGATGAATTTTTGTTAATTTAACATTTTGGGTTGCATTGAGAGCTAGTTGGCAAATGACAGAAAGCTTCTCACCTGGGATAGACCAGACCCTAGTGGCCTGAAGGAAAGTAGCCCTAAGCCTAGCTGTCTTTTGTTATTATTGTTGTTATTATTATTTAGTTTCACATATGATTTGAACAAGAGGTCAGTGATGAGAACTACTGGCATACATTATGTTATTTAATCTCATTTTAGGGGATGGGCTTGAGACAGTCTCCCAAAATGCAGAGGGAAAAGCAAATAAATAAAAGTAATGAGAAAGCAGACTATAGATATGAAAAAAATAGAAAAGAAATGTAAGCTACTAATTATAGTTATTTTCACAAGAGAGGACAGGGCAATTAGAACAGAAGTAATGACTAAAAGCATAATTTTAAAAAGTTACAAAGGAATCCCCCTTGAAACAGCATGTTACGTTTTGGGTGAAACAAATTTAAAAAAAGGGGGGACCTAAGCATATCGTTGAAATGTCTATGGATTTCAAAAACGTAAAAATTTTCATGGAAAACAAAACAAAACAAACAAAACCACTAGAAACAAAGCTATAAACTTGGGCTAGCTTCTGGTTTTTATGATAGGAGAAAATGTAAAGATGGCCAAGAATTCTGTTGAAGATCATTTGTTGTTATTTGCGCTCAATCAAGATGTTGTCTTCATGTGGAGGCAAGAGAAAAACATTTTTATTTAAGATTTTATGTAGAAAAAATTATCTTGACAACCTGCTGAAAAATTATATAAACATATTCTCCATCTGACTAGTTTTTGAGATTCATTATATTTTAATCTCACAGCATAGACCAAATGCATCTTAAATAAAGTATATATGTGTGTATTTATGTATAATTTACTTTATGTAAGTATATTAATAGTACAATGAAAATATATGTTATATATAATAGTTATATCTAATAAATATAAATATTTCAAGGTAATGGCATGAATCAAAAAGGAAAGTATTTATAACATTGATTCTTTAAATATTATTATAACAGAAATCCTCATAAACAAAAATTTTAAAAAGCCAACAAAGTAGGAATATATTCCCAACATATATATTATACTCTCTCTCTATGCATATGTATGTATATGTATATGCATACATATAAACACATTTAAATACATATATACATGTGTACATCCAAACTATATTAAAGTAAAAAATATGAAACCTTGGCATGTACAAATTACATGAACAGATAATTATAAAACAAAACTAAGTCTCTTAATAAATATTTATTGATTAAATGTTTAAGCCAAAACTTTAAATATATATAATATATATAATATATGTATTATATATATTATATATATTATATATATTTAACACAATTTAACTAATAATAAATAAAGGCAAATTAAATAAATAC
>CAUYMX010100124.1:0-36856 GCA_963573855.1 Lepilemur septentrionalis | reverse complement strand
TGAGCCACCACACCTGGCCCATATTCTCCTTCTTATAAACTAGTTTGGTTAAAGTTATTTTGTATTACTTTTGATATGTAAGCTATCAAAATTGACCTTAATATCAAAAACATATTATCCCAAAATACACTTTCATAATATTTATGTATATTCAGAAAAGGAAAATAATCACTTCAGTAGCAAAATAAATTATCTAATTTTGTATAGGTAAGAAATATTACTCTTTATGAGAGTGAGCATGGTTGCCTTTGACCACATAAAATAAAATTAGGCTAATTTTTCTTGTAAAAATCACAAACGTCTGGCATCTAGAATATGAGATACAAGAAATTCCTATAGCCAAACAGCAAGAAATAAGGTTTCTACTAGTTTCCTATAGCTCCTGTAACAAATTACCTATAAATTTAAGGCCTTAACACAATAAAAATGTGTTATCTTATAATTCTATAGGTCAGGAGTCTGCCATGGGTTTCACTGGGTTAAAATCAAGGTGTCAGTGGACCTGATTTCCTTTTTGGATGCTCTGAGGGAGAATCAGTTACTTTTCCTTTTCTACTTTCTAAAGGCTGCCCACAATCTTTGGCTCAGGGCCCCCTCTATCTTCAAAACCAGCAATGGACAATCAAGACTGACCTTCTCTTCCGTTTTCCTCTTCCACATATAAGGACCCTATGATTATATTGGGCCTATCAGGTTAGTTAGGATAATCTCCCTATCTTGAAGTCAACTGATTAGCAATCTTAATTTCATGTGTTACCTTAATTCTCATTTGCCATGTAACATAACATACATGCAGGTTCCAGGAAGTAGGCCTCTTTGGGAGGCCATTATTCTGCCTACCCAAGGGTCAGATATAATATATTATCTTTTTTTGTTGCTGTTGTTTTTGGAAAAAGGCATCTTAACAGCTATAATAATCATTCCAAATTAAATACAAATAAAAATCACTGTGTTAGAAGACCTATCTCAGAGACATATTTGGAATAAAAAGGGTGACAAATTAAGCTGATGATGTAAGTAAAATAAAATATCCTCAGAAACTTTCAGTGTTAATTTAGAAGCCCAACCTTCAAGAAACATTGGGCCATATTCAACCTTTGTGGCTTGACATTCTGCAGAATTTTACCCAAGAAAAGCATTAGTTTTAAAACAGTCTAAGAGATACAAAATGTAGAAAATTTAGCATTGAAATGAAATTTAAAATAATTGGGGCAAACAGCGAGCCCCAATTTCAATAATAACTTCTAATCTAAAGCACAGAGATACTAACCAATCAGAACAGATACTAGCTAAGTTAGGCCAATCGAGCATCACAAGCTGACAACATCAGCCCGCCCATTTGACCTTCAGAGCCATGCTCACCACTGAGAAAATACTTCCAAACAAACTGTTGCTCATCTATCCTGCTTATTCAGTCCTTTCAAATTGGGGCAGTGATTAGAATGCCTCCATAATGAATATATAAGACTTCATAGACTTGAAAGGCGGCTTTTTATTTATTTACACCTCCTTTCACAATGGATATGGAGGTTTGACATCAAATGATCCCTTGCTTTCTTTTTTCCACACAGGAATAACCAAAGTTTTAATTCTCTTTATATACACCTCATTAGCCATACTTTTTCTTATTCATCTTTGAATTTTTTATGTCTTTCACATGGTAAAAGGCAGAGTCCAAAAATTTATGTGACTTGTTAACAACACACTCATTTGAACCAAACTTTTATTTAGTATGATTACACGAAAGGCCCAGCATAAGGCATAACGGGAATATAAAGACTCTATGAAAGCACTGCCTTTTTCACTGTTTGTGACTTCACGTGGTGGGCGGGGGGGCGTGCGCGTGCACACACACGCACACACACACGAATTCAAGACTGTAACACTCTATTATAAGACCTGTAACAAAGATGAAAGCATAGGTGAGAGAATGGGAAGGCGGAAAGAGTTCAGTATTTGTGTGCATTGAATGTGAGATGCCCCCAGGTGACTCAGGTAAAGATGTCTAACAAGTAGCTAAAAATGTGGGATTGGAGCTCAGAAGAGAGGTCAGACTTAGGACACACACATTTACAAGTCAAATGTATGGAGGTAATATTTAGAGTCAAAAAAAGATAAAACATATGAAGAATTAGAGGTAAAAAGCATATCTGAGCATTTGTCAATAACAGAGTTGTTCTGCCATTGTCTTGCCTTACCGTGTCCTTGTCAGTATTTCCTCACCCTCTCTTCCAGATGAGTTTCTGTGTATTAACTTTCCCCTTTGTATTTATACTATTAAATGCATACGCACAATTCTCCCTTTCCTTGTCAATCAGCATCTTCTGCCCAGCCTTTAGGTCCAAATCCCTCAATGTTCACTCAGTCTGAGAAACAGTACTCTACTTTTCCATATCTTTCTCTTTTGTCCAGTGAGCTCATCCACCCCCAGGGCTCCCAAACACATTTCTACCATGACTTATTACCGAGTTCCAACCTGACATCTTCACAATGATGCCTAAACCTACATGCCCAAAATTGAGTGCATGACATTCTATACCCTAGGTATTTCTTTTCTCAGTGAATGGTAGTACTTTCCCAGTTGCATGAGCCAAAACTCTAGGATTCATCTATACACCCCTTCACCCTCATCCTCATATGAAATCCATCCACAAGTTCTATTGATTCCATCTTCTAAATCTACCCCATACCTGTCCACCTTTCTTTTTCCACAATTACTCTTCTGGCCAAGTTAACCATCATCTCTTGCCTACACTACAGCAATAAGCACCTATTGGTCTGCCTGCATCTACTCACTTTTCTCCAAATACTCCATGTCCTTAGTATGGTCATGTACTTAGAGTCCTACTACTGCTTCAATCCAAAAATCCCTCTCTCCCTTTTCTGAAATCATCTTTTATCTTTTTCTCCACATTTTAATATTAGCTATGATCTCTCTAGGCTCAACTCAGACACCTCTTCAGTTCATGTGTGAATCCTCCCCAATTCTCCAATCAGAACTAATTTCTTCTTCCACCCCACCCTTATATGACCTTGTTCACGGTTTGATTATATCTGTTATTTCATTGTACCTCGATGATTAGTCATTTATATGTTTCTTTCTTAAGTGTAGGGGTAATATCTTTATTATCTTAACATACTCCCTTTACTCCCCCCACCAAGAGACCAATCCAGCATTATAAAGACAGCTTGAGCTCAGCAAGCAGTAAAGTCAATTACTACTGGTGATTGTCATATGGAAAAGAACATCATATGTAGACATAAGAACTGGTAGGACCAGAGTAAGTTCAAAAAAGGAAAATAGAACCAATAGGCACCAGGCAATATTTATTCATCATTCCACGGTTACTGAACAACTTCACACTCCATATGAAGACCAAGACACAGTCACAAACTCTTTAAAGTTTGTAATATCACACATATTGCCCAAGATATTTCCACAGTGCCTTTGAGGCCCTCTAAAACTTGGTAAGAAGTAAACCAATCAATACCAGTTCTAAACCTCATTTATCCCAATAATTTCTACTTCCTTGCAACACGGCCTTCTTGTAAGAATATATATGAAAATTATCAGTTGGTGGTCACAGACTATTTCATCAAAAAGGGCCTTTCATCTAATTATTTTACAAATGGGGAAACAGAGGCCCAGATTAAGCATGCACCCTGAGGTCACAAAACTGGCCAGTGGCAGAGTCAAGATTATGGCACAATTTTCCTGAGTCTTGGTCTAGTGAGTTAGCACTCAATGATCTGTGCACAATGGAAGGCGCCACAGGCATGGATAATTGTAATGATTGGAATTTTTCATCCACTGGTTGAAAAATGTGGCTCACTTCCTCTAAAATAAGAAAATCTGACATTGGGTGTGGGGCCACAGCCCTGAACCAGATGGCACAGAAGAACCATGCCAGGAAGTGCATCTTTGTTCCTCTGGCACAGCCCGTGTAGCCGTTTTAATAGGAGCCAAACAGCTGGAGGGTGGGGCATTCCCAGGCAGGAACCCCGCCTTTCATATGGGCAAAAGCCACAGCGTATTGTTCAAGTCTATCCCAACACCTTTCACAACTATATATATAAATATATATATATACACACACACATATATATATATATTTGAATCATTTTTTAAAACCCTAAAATGGGAACATTTTGTACTTTCTAAAGATTTTTAAAAGCCTGGATTAAAGAACAAAGTCAAAAAATACAAAAAAAATCATAGCCACAAACATGATTAACACAGTGCAGGATTCTAAAGAGCCACTCCCCCAAAAATTCTTAACATTCCTAAATCAATCAGTACAAATATTTTCTCTGCAGTCTTCCTCATGAGAGCAATGGATTTTCTACAACTGAACCCAGAAAATACTTACATCAAATATTTACATATGTCAAAGTTCCTATTAAAAGCAAGACTTTCAAACTAATGCCCAATAAACACAGTGAAGAATAAGATGAAAGGAGAGAGTGAGAAGACACTGATTATACTTCAGACTGCTTCATTCCACCTCATCCAGTATGCATTCACTAATGAGCACAGGAGACAAATTCTGCTCTTTGACATTCACATATCTAACAGAAAACTATTATCAGGAAACACAGCCAAAGGAATAAACCTTGCTAATGAGCCCAAGTTCTCAAAAACTATTTGCCTACAAGTTCTTCAGAATGGATTTTACCAGAGCCAAAAATATGCTTTATAAGAAAAAGTTCCTTAAAACCCAGGATCATTTTTTAAACGTGAAAATAAAACTAACCTTTCGTAATAAGTGCTTTTATACAATGCATTGCCATTCACCCTCATATCAAACGGGAAAAAAGCACCAATACATTAGACAAATGATCAACAAATAACTAACTTTCAAAGAGAATGGCAAGCATTTTGTTATGCCCCTGCTGGCAAGAATTTTATTTGCTTTATGTTATTTGCAGGCCACAATTTTTACAGTTCATTTGGTACATGCAAACACAATAGATACTCCCAGATGAAAAGAATATAGGTATTTCTCCATTACTTGAAAAAAAGACTAATATCCGAGAACAAGCAATTGATGCTTTATGCCATATACAGTTTTATCACCCCAAATATTTTCTGCCTTGTCATCTACTTTTGGGATTTGAATTAAGAACGGAAATTCTCAGAATAAAACCTATCCATTGGCATGACTATCCAACGTATATGTAAGCTATTAGACAGTAAAGGGGTTAGAAGATTTCTAAGCCACAATATTAGCCTCAGATCATTAATCAAATAAAAATCCCATCCAATTAAGGGCCCTATTCTTTGAATACCATGAGTTTATTTACTGTCATGTTTGGATACTGAAAAAAGATTTCTTGCATTTTGTTTCTCACCTGCTGTCCATTACTTATACACTTAACAAATGTGTTTCACAACTTTAGCTAATGCACATATGCCAAAAAACACTTTTCTAAATCATTAGGACACAATTTCATACTAGAATAATGCAACTGTATATGACAGCTAAAACCAGGATCAGTAAATGTCTAATTACCAAATTCGTAAATTATAATTTTAAAAATAGTTATGTACTATGTGCAACACATTGTGGTAGCTGCTATCTACAAAATGAGATTAGTCTTCCCTACAGCCTTTACATTTAACATTAACATTCTCATAGAGACAATAAAGTGCAAAGAGACAGCATACCTCACATAAGATCAAAGAGCTGGTAAGTGGAGGAATCACAGCAGGAGTTTATAAGCCCAGGTTTATAACCCCACATATCAAATACTTCACCCGTTACCCATCTACCTTCAATATCATCTTTATATTTAAAATCAAAGCTAACTAGTAATTGTAATCATTTCTTTCTTTTGGCAAATATCAGTAATATAGGTATGAGTTTAGCTTCCAGAAGGGTATTTGACCTTAACATTCATATCTCACAGTATGGATGTAGTTTCTGCAAATACCTTTAAGCCCTGACACTGCAACCAAGGGACAAGGGTAATAAACCAACACAGTAATAAATTCAGTGGAAGGATGTCTCCATGTAGAGCTCAGGATAAGCCATGGGGACCCTCAGAAAGCTGACTGGAGATGACATCAGAAAGGCAGAGAAGGTAGAGATGGGCACGAGGGGATGTGTGAGTCAGCTCTGGTCCAACAAGTGCAACCAGCCTGGGGAAAATGGTAACCAAGGTTACAGCTTGGTTAAGCTCGTGCCAGCCTCCTCATCATAGTAAACCAGGATGAGGAATTACTGAAATGTGGCAAATGTGAGGATATCCATTTGCTTAGCTTTGGTGTTTCAATAAGGGAGGAAAAGTAGCATAGCCCCATGTCTTGATGCTACATAACAGTGTCACGGTATGAGGGTAAATTTGATCATGCAAACTAGGAATTTGGAATATATGTAATAGAGCAGCAGTTCTCAAAGTTGGTGCATAGACTCTCTGAGGTTTCCAAGACCTTTTCAGGGGGTCCAAAAGGTCAAAATCACTTCCATAATAATTATATGATGTTCTTTGCCTTATCCACTATGTTGTCATTTGCACTGACAATGGGTAAAACTGGTGTCTTAGTACAAATAATGGCAGAAGCACCACACTCTATATTCATTTTTCACCACTACCCAATTCACCAGGTCAAAAACAAAACAAGCAGTTTCACTCTAGAAGGCCTTTGATAAAGCAGTCAGAATTATGAATTTTATTAAACCTCAACCCTTCAATTCACACATTTTTAATATTCTGTGTGACAAAATAGGAAGTATACATAAAGCACTTCTGATCTATGATGGTTCTGCTAAAGAAAAGAACTTGTATAATTATGTTGCAAGCTGAACTGGCTGCTGTTTCCATGGAACACCATTTTTACTTGCACAAATGACGGATAGACAAACTATGGTTTTCCAGACTTTAAAATCTGGCAGACATTTTCTTGAAAATAATGTAAGCCTATCACTTCAAGGAAAACAACTGAGGGTATTTGTTATCAATAATAATATCCCAACTTCCAGATAAAAATTAGAATTTTGGCAAACCTGTATTTGCCACTTTGATCTTGATAGCTTCCCAAAAGATTGGTGGTAATATTAATGAATGGGATGATTCTGATATCATACAATAAAATGTGTCAACATTTGGAAGATCTATACAACGCAATCTACCAATATTTTCCAAGGGACAAATGTATGATGTTACAAAACCATGTATAGATAAAAGATCTACTCAAGATGTAAGATAGACTAATGTATTTTAACTTACCAGAGTACAAAAAGTTCATCAATATCGTTTCAGTTTTCTCCTTATAAGAAATCCTTAAGAAACTACCATTTTTTGGCTGGGCATGGTGGCTCATGACCATAATCCCAGCACTTTGAGAGGCTAAGGTGGGAGGATCACTTGAGGCCAGGAGTTCCAGACCAGCATGGACAACACAGCAATATCCCATCTCTAAAAAAATTTTTTAAATAAGGAGAAAAAAAAAGAAACTAACAGTTTTCAAGTTATGGTATAGCATTAGAGAGGAATACCCACAATTACCTGAAAAGGCTACAAAAATGATCCTTTCTCTTCCAACTACATAGTGGCATAAGGCCTAGTTTTCTTCATTACATCAACCAAAATAGCATATCACAACAGATTGAATGCAGAGATATGAGAATCCAGCTGTCTTCCAGTAAATCAGACATTAAAGACATCATGAAAATGTAAAATACATTCCTCACTTATATTTTTGTTTTAGAAAATAGTTTTTTATAAAATGTTATTTTGTCAACATGTAATGGGTTTATTCTTAGATATCTCAGTTTTAATGTCTAATCCAAAATCTTAAGAAATATAAACCACATAAACTTAAGCTCACTGAGCTCTTCAAGGATTTCAGAAAGCAAAGTGGTCCTGAGAACAAAAGTCTGAAAATCCCTGTAGCAGTGTACTACATTCTAAACGGAGATGAGGAAACAGTGCCTGATTATTATAACCAGAAGTAAGTCATTCTACATCTAGTCATGAGATACTTGGTTTGAATATTAAATGTCCTGTTTGGAGATTTTTAAAGGGGAAAGTACATTGTAGCTGGGGTTCACTCCCGTGGGCCAGGGCACTCCAAAGCCTTCAACAGCAGCATCTTCCTGACACTCCTTCAGGCTTAGCAGGTGGGAAACACAAGCAAAGGGAGAACAGAAAAATGAACCAGCAGAACTGTGGCTGGTGGCAAAGCTAAGCATGCTCACCGATTGCGACTCATGTCACTGGGTAATCTTTTGGGGGAAATTCTTTTGGGGGTAAGATGGGGAAAGAGGAAGGATTACTGCCTGTTCCTGAGAGTAACAAAAAGGTATAACTGAAAATGTATTAATGTCTCAAAAACATCCTTGGAAATACCAGTTCTTACCAGGGAAAATAACTGCTAACTGCTAGCCTGACTGAAAAGGAGTCCTGACCTGTTGGAACAGTGGGGCAATGGGCAGGTAGTGCTCCCTGGGCAAAGCACCAATACTCAACCACTCACCCAATACAGAAGTATTCAGGCTGTGGCAAGAAAGAAAATTAGGGTTTTATCTCAACTTGGGAATTAATGGCTCCATTTTTGGCATAACTCACAAAACAACACTGCATGTTCTATAAATTCATTCATTAATACTTTAAAATTAAGATTATATAGAGAAAAGATCCACTAGATTTTGACAGCACCCTTCTTTGGGAGTCATACAATTGCTATTATTAGTGGCAATTAGTGAGTTATGTTCTTAAAAGAAAATGAAGAACAAAAAAATAATTTCATGGGGGTTAGGAGGAATAACCAAACAGGAAAAGCTTCCAGTTATTTAAAGGATCAAAATTTAATACAGGAGTCACCTCAGAAATACACTTCTGTAACCCTGTGGAACACAGGTCAGTGCTGAACTAGAAGTTGGCTTGGTCCACTAATGATTTATTAGACATCATCTGAACTCCTTCCAGAGATAGTATTGACATAACAGTAAATTAGCACCTTTTTAAAAGATCATACATTGCTATGTCTTATATTTTCATAGGCCATCCCCTTCCCAACTTAGCATATCCCCTGGAAAACTATAGATACTCAATAAATAACTTCATTTGTTTTAAATGTTTAATAGCTGGGGCTGGAGCGGAGAGGACATTTTTCTCTAGGAGACTTGGAAATATCTCGTGGCTGCTTTCATAAAAAATTGCAAAGAGCAGTTGGAAGGAGATAGTTAATTGCAATAATAAACATGGTTGAAATGGAAACTATCGATTGAAGGAGAAAACCTTCAGACCAAGAGACATGACATGGGGGATGGACATATATAATTTAGAAGGTCCACTACTCAATAAGCATTTGTAGAATGGCTTTTTCCCTAAGGAAAACAGATGAAAAGGAAATACATCATGTAGAGACCTCACTGAGAGCTATCAATAAGCACTTCACACCTCTCCTTCCTCATGCTTGGACCTTTAAGGTTGAGGTGAGTTATCTGCAGGGGCCTTTTCAAGTAGAACCACATTGCTCTGAGGCTCCCATGTAGAATCAGAACAGGTTTATCCCAAAGTGTTCCAATCTTAGAAAGAGAATGGCATTAATGCCGGAATTACATTAAACAGTAACGGTTGCTGCTTTATGTTTAGCATGAAAAGGAAGTTTGGCTGGGACCTACGTAGTTGTATTATAATCTTTTTTGTAAATAGCATCCATTGTTTATAAAGACAGATTAATGTTATTTCAATGCTGCTGTTAAATAATGTATGAAAGTACTTAACACGATACTGGAAAATGGTCTCAGATGCCACCATCCACATGTAGGGAAGCCTGTATCATGGTACCAACCACAGCTTGACACACAGAAGTGTTTTGTTTGAATTGCACAGTATTTTAAAGGTGAGAAATTCTGCATGGAAATCTGGCTTTCCAGATCTTAGGGGGAAAAAAGACACGCAGTCTGTCAAAAGTGGGCCTACATTCCAGCATGACAGAAATCAACTGCATCTGACCCATGACATCTCCCCAACCCCCTTCTCTCCCCACCCCCATTTGTGAGCCTCTTATTTGGTGAGTTGACACTATTCCTTATTGCTGTCATGCAGCCTACATCATACAAGGAATTTGATTTCCCTGTCCAGTTCCACTGGCAGTTGAGTTAGAAACCACCTAGACTGGCCAGCTGTTTCATACAAGAATATCTCAGGGCGCCCCCTCACTGGTGCCACTCCCTAAAATGCAGGCCGAGAATACAGAAAGAAATGACATCTTTGGCGCTATCATCAGAAGCCAAATCTGAATGTAATGGAAAACAACACAATTGCCCAATTATGTTAAAATTACTAAGATTCTTCCAACTAAGTAATAGAAAGCTAAAATCTCTGCTATTGATTACTCTTTAGGTCAAGAGCATGTGATAACACTCAATAAAGCAGAAACATGTCTAAGAATGCAAATTGAGGAGTTAGCATTTCCTGAGATCAGCATATCTAGACCGCTCTTACAGCCAGAGAATGCTAACACACCTGGAACAATGTGCTAGCTGGCCTAGCTACTTACATTTTCAAGGACAAAGACATTTGCTGTGTATACCCCCAAAGAAATGGAATAGAGATAGTGCATTTTAATATCTATAAGCTTTTAAACATCTGCAAAGATCATGGGGATTGATTGGGCACTTGACTATTTCTTTGCATAGGTTATTAGGAAAGAATAAAATACTCATAGACACATTGATAATAGCACATTGCACCCTGGAAATAAAAGTTGGGATCCTTAAATATGATGACTTTTGTTGGATCTCAGAGTAAGATTTTTAACATTAGAAGCTGACATAATAGAAATGTATATAAATTATTTCAAATTCATGTGAGCTTTACCCATAATTTCTAGAAATCTATTTAACGCATGAAGATGGCATCTATATGTTAAGTTCTGTGTTAAGTTCTCCAAAGTTTGAAAAGGAAAGAAAAAAAAAATGGTTGAATGCATGTGCTGGAGGTCATACCGCCCATTTCTCAGTGTTGAGGTAATTGGTAAAAAGAAATGGTCACCAATTTTTACAAGAAGTTTATGTCTTACGTGGTGACCACAAACAATGAAGACAGCATTTCCTAGAATCTTTTGTTCAGGTTTCTTACTTACCAAAACCAAGAGATGTTTTAAAAATCTAGAGGCAATAATTAATAACCTTGTTTATGTTCTTTAAGCTGCATCATCGAATAAGGTGGGAAGTTTGTATATCTACGGGAACATGGAAGAAAATGTATAAAGCAGCTCCATGCCTAGTACTCAATCCTAACTTATTATGTAAAGCAACTCAGTTTGCTGTTCCCTCAGGCAATAGTTTGACTTGAAGGATCTAATAAGGTAGTTTTTTTTTTTTTAACTTTTAGTCTTCAAAGTGTCTTTGAATAAAGGTCAAAATATAAAGTTCTAACATATCCCAAATGCAAAATGGAAAATTAATGTCATCTTGCAATCAGAAAAAATATCTGCCATAGTGGAGCACTTGACAATAGCTGCACAGTTGTCTTTCTTGACCTGATGGGTTTGGATCACGTCAAGGCCTCACTGTATCATTCACAGCTTCTAGTACAGGGTTTTGCACCTAAGAGGTGTCAGTAAATGCTTGAACACCCACAAACTATAGGAAATATGAAAATCAAATGTGAATATACATTAACAAAAATTTCTTAATTTTTAAAAAATTACTTAAAATCTAAGAGCATTTTGAAAAGCTCAAGTCAGCGGCATACACCCATGGCTTACCAAAATACGTCACCAAACCAACGTAATGGAGAAAAATCATAACCACAGACACTGCTTAAACTTAAGTAAAGAGGTATTTCAATTCATTTTGCTACTTGTTCTAAGTATAATCTTCACACAAATATTCACAGGAATGTGAGTGACCATGCTTTCATTTGTTCGTTTTACACGGTCACCTGAAAATGTACGGCTCCAATTCTCTTCATCTTGCCGTGATTTGTCCAGCAGAAATTAAAATATGAATCATAACTCTTAGTAAGTAGTTAAGTATAAACAAGCGTGAGCCAATAAGAAACACACCCGGAGCAGCTTCCTCTCTTTCCCCTCCAGATCTCACTATATTCCTAACAGGAGAAGACAGTGGCAGGGCAGTGGAATGGAACCCGTGGGTCAGAGCAGGGCCTAAAACTCAACCAAAGTCTACTACAAACATTTGACCCTGTTCCCCAGAAGCAACAGTTCTAAAATTACTACTAAGACCAGGGCACACACTCTGGGTATCCAGAGTCATCTTTATCTGACCCTCGATGGCTCAAGGCTGTGACCTCAGAACTCTACAACTGTGCCTAGAACACAAAGGCACAGATGCCTGAGCGAGAGAACCTAGGGGCTGCTACCATCTAAATCAAGTAAAGCTTGTCAAAATCTCCATATGACGAAGAGGTGGTACATGAGGGTTTAGGCATTTGCCCTCACTGTTTGCATAAGTCTTTCTGATGTGCCCACAGAGAGAGAGACACTGTGAGATAATATTTAGAATGTAGAAGGCAGGTCACATCAAGAAAGAGTATGTGAAACATCCCTACCTTTCAAAAAAGTAAAGTTGGAAACAGGGACAGTGCTTATGGAGAACACCATGGAAGAGGAGATCTGAGTTAATAGTTCCACTTCTGTCAAGAATGTGATTTATGAACTGGATGGGTCACAACATTTCTAGGTATTTCCTCATTTATAAGAGATGGCCCTAAGGTCTTCTCTTCAGCCCTAAAACTTTAAACAGTGAAGTAGATCTGAAAACGATACTAAAACAAGTTACTGTACCAGGAACAACTTTGAAACTAAGTTGCTCATACTGTACGTAATTTTTATCATCTGAACTCTCCATATGTCCATTTGCAATGCCTTCTACCTACCAACTTTTCCACTTCAGGGAAGTCTGATTACCTAGTAAAGCCCTACTTCAAATGTAATCTTCTTTGTGGTGTGATGGTAGATTGACTGTAAAAATAGTCAAAATTACTCCTCTCCCTGTATTCATAGCATTTGCCCTGCTGCAGAAATGACAGTGTGCCAGTTTTGAGCCTAGACATCAAAAGGCCATAAGCACTTCCGCTTGCTCTTTAGATATTGTCTTGCCATGAGAAAAAGCCCAAACTAGTTGGCTGTGGGAGGAGAAACCTCCAAAGTCTTCCCAGCTGATTCTATTCTAGACCAGCCTACAGCCTCCTGACTCCCATATACCTGCAAGACCCCAGACGAGATCAGCAGAGACAAGTTCCCAACCTGTGGCTGACTGCAGATGAGTAAATGTACTCAACACCAGAAGACTAGCCCAGCTGACCCACAGATTGGTAGGAACAATAAGTGCTCACTGTTTTAAGCTACTGACTTTTGCAGTGCTTTGTTAGGCATATGTGTAATATATGCTGACCTTTAAGTCTCCCTAACAGATTTAAGCACATCATCTTCTACACTCCCGCATGTTCACATAGCTAGAGCTTATAACATCATAGAACTACTAAACATAGGCATGTCCTGGGTCATGATCTCAAGGACCCATTCATCTTCA
Organism: Lepilemur septentrionalis; assembly: GCA_963573855.1. Classification (NCBI taxonomy): domain Eukaryota; kingdom Metazoa; phylum Chordata; class Mammalia; order Primates; family Lepilemuridae; genus Lepilemur; species Lepilemur septentrionalis. Next base: position 23,345 of record CAUYMX010100124.1, on the reverse strand, counting down.
CCTTTGTATTTCCCAACACCTATTATACATAGATGCTTAACACACACTGAATCAAAATAAGCAAGTGAAGCATAATTTTAGGAAATATTCTAAGTAATAAAAGCTTCTGCAAGGTGGAATGATTTTTCTACTTGGCTCGCAGCAGGGAGAAAATGCAACTGGGAACTCAGGTATCTAAGGGGTCATCTCCTGGAGAACAGACAGGCAGAGTTTAGCAGAGAGAGGCAGCGTTCTGAGGGAGGAAAGAAAAGAAGATAGCTATACTAGGAGGAAATTTAGGCCATCACAGTACTTGACTTTAAGGAGAGGTATCAGCTGACTAAAGCACTGAGCAACCTACAGCCTTGAATGTAATAGTGTTGCTTAAAAACAGAAAGAGTTCTCCAAAAGGAGATACTTATTAGTAACTGGACAAGGAATTTAGCTACAGAACCAAGGGAAGAGAATCGATAGCAAGAGGTGTGACTTCCAGCAAATGAAAGGATGACAAATCTCTAGAGACATCGGGCCTCTCTTCTACTCTCAGATAAGAGTCACGGTATGTACAACCAAGAGTAAAAGCAACAGATCTAATTATTTCAGGGAAAGAAGGGGTGTCGCTCCCTTGGAGTTGCTATTCCACAGCAATATATTTCAAGATCTCTTGTGCCAGGACTCTAAGAGTTCTGTTCTCAGCATATCGGATGGTTTGCTCAGCCCACTAGAGGCTATAAAAAAGCTACCATTTCAGAACTTAGTTTCTTTGGGGGATAAATTTGTCTCCATCAAGAAACTTGGCACTGTGTCCAGAAATAAACAAAAAATTAAGGATTTATTCCCATTCAAATGGTATCCTTTGAAATAAAAACTCCAAAGTAAAAAGAGCTTATGACCAACGCTGAAGTTCCAGTTCCTTATAAATCACTTCCCTCAAGAAGCCCCTCCTAAAATCTCAACTTCAGACATATCTTTTAGAGTTGACTCCCCATTATCCATGTTCCAAGGGAAATATAAAACCCACTATGTGGATATAAAACACATTGCCCTAGTCCTCACGGCAGGAGAACTTATCTGTAGAAAACCCAACTCCTCGAATTAGCCAAAATGCCACTGCATTCTGCTTTTCTCCCCAGCAGAGCTCTTCATTACCAGGTAACCAAAGTTACCCACTATGGCACTCAAAGAGCCTCACTCAGGAATACTCCAGAATGGAAGCCTCCATTCACCCATAATCCTAGGAATAAATCCTCATGTTTATGGTTCCAGGTCAAAGCTAGAATTTAACCCCTTTTAGTCAAGAACCTATGTTAAGCTGCCACAACACCTTCTTGCTCTCGCAGTTTTCCTCAGCCTAGATATATCACCTTGCCTTCCTTACATGAAGGGAACTGGCAGAACACAGGTACCTCCACCATAAGTTAGCCAGGAAGTAGGGTCTCAGGCAAATGCTTGCCTTTCTTTCTCAAGACTCTATATTTTGCAAGATTATCCTCACATCAGGACTTTGCTGCAGCCTGAGTAAAAAGGGCTACACGATACAGAAATGCTAGGTCTTCAAACACAGTGAAGATGTAGTAGCCCATGAAGACACAAAAAGGAGTATTTGTTACAGAGGTTTGTAAACTCAGGTCTCACTGAGCTTCAGGGGTTCATGAAGCCCTGAATTGTCTATGTGTATGCACATTCATAAATGCACATTTTTACCTGGGGAGAGAATGTGCACCTGTCATCAAATTCTCTTTTTCTCCCAAAATTTAAGAACCAGTGCTTGAGGGCAAATTAGTCCCAGACATCAGATCCCCTTGAATGAATAATTCAACAATTTTTTTTAAGACTGACCTAAAGCTGAAATAGACCATGAGAGGTTATGCTAAGAGTTTGGAAGCCATATAAAGCAACATATTGCTGTGACAGATGTTGGTCAAACACACATCATGTTTCCAACTGAAACAAGTTTCCAAGTTGCTTTCATACTTTAAAAGCAGGTCTAACTGAAAGTGTTAAACAGCTTGCTTTTTTGCAATGGCAATTTTTCTTTCTTATCTTCCCAAACACACTCACGTACACAAAAGTAAAAAAAATAAGGAGACCTTTTTTGGGAAGAGTGGCGGTTCAGGACTCACACATCCAAAACAGACAGGAAAGCAAACACTTCTAATGACATGATCATCACAACAATTTTGAAGTTATTCGTGGGAAACGGTGTGACAAAAAAACTAGTATCCAGAATACATTTTTTAAAAAGTTCTCAAAACTCAATAATAAGGCAAACAGACTAATAAAATAACGGACAAAAGATCTGAGCAAACACTTTAAAGAACACATTCAACACCACTTGGCATCACAAGTGTCAGCAAGGACGTGCAACTGGAATTGCTGGTGGGAATGTAAAGTGACACAGCCACTGTGGAAAATGATCTAGAATTGTTTTATAAAGTTAAATATATGCTTGCCATACAACCCATAATTTTCATTACTAAGTATTTACCCAAGAGAAATGAAACACATGTCTAGAAATAAATTTATGCATAAATATTCTTAACACCTTTATTAACAATAGCAAAAAACTGGAAACTGAAATGTGGTATATCCAACAAAGGAATACCACTGGTAGACATCCAATGATGGCTATATGGAAATACACACATTTGTCAAAACTCAAAAGGTATACTTAAAATGGATGCATTTTATTCTATGTGAATTATACTTAATTTTATTTTAAAAGTAAATTGTATTAATAGTTATAAAGAAAAAATTAAATTATCATTATTGACCAATATGTTCAGTACCTATAGTTTATACGGTTGTGAATGTAATTTCAAAGATGCATTCAAAATTTGAGAAGCAGCAGCATTTTTCTAAACACCTGCATAAACTCAAAAATCACTTTGAAGCTCACGGATGCACATTTTCCTGCACATTTAATAAGAAAGTCAGTCTTACCAATCGGTAGTCATGTTATCCATATACACACAAAAACTACCCTTTAAGAAGCATAATTATATTCATAATACTCATAATATTCATATATAAAACTCAAAATACTAATAAATAATAAGGCAAAGTAATGTGAAGGTAGACTCCAGATTTATAGTATAGTGCTGTGTGTTAGGACCCAAGGTTTAATATCTCCCTTAGGTAAGTAAGATCTTCTGCCTTCTTACTAGTTACGTTATTTGTTCTTTTTAATGTTTTACAACTTTTAAATATTTTGGCACTCTATCCCCTTCAAAAAGATATAATTTAGCACTATGTATATATTGTATTTAATTACTCATTGCATTTTCTATCCTTGCTCCTCTTAAAATTCTGAGGACTGCAGCCCTTAAAAACATTTAAATTATACTTCTAAAATATGTGTTCAAACTACTATTGGATATTGCATATGATCATAGTGTAGCACTCCAGGGTAGTTTAGAGACAGTGCATGATGGCAATTTTTCTTCCAGTTTTATTACACACATCTTAATGTGAAGCCAACATTTTTCCAGTGAATTAGAAATGACAGGAGTGAAAAAAAAATCTCCAAATTAAAAAAGGTATAAACCACATAGAAAAGACATTGATAAATTTAAACTAAACCTCTGATCATAAAATATAAACAAGCCACAAAATGGGAGAATACATATTTAACACAACAATATCCTAAGGACAGAAATCTAGAATCATATAACGAACAACTCAAACAAAAAAACAGACAATCCAATAGAAAAAGACTTGAACAAAAAAAGCTATAGGAAAAAAATAGCCAATAAACATATGAACAGGTAGTCAACTCCTATTGTTTACCTGGAAAATATAAAACTACAATGACATACCACTGCACACACATCCAAATAGCAAAAGCAATAATACAAATAGTTTTCAACTTATGATGGTTTGACTTAACAACGGTTTGACTTACAACTTTTGACTTTATGATGGTGAGAAAGCAATATGCATTCAGTTGAAATTGTACTTTGAATTTTGATCTTTTCCCAAGCTGGTGTTATGTAGTATGATAGTCTTACATGAGATAGTCAACGCTTTATTACAAAATAGGCTTTGTGTTAGATAATTTTGTCCAGCTGTAGGATAATGTAAATATTCTGAGAGCATTTAAGGTAGGCTAGACTAAGCTATGATGTTCTCTAGGTTAGGTGTATTGAATGTATTTTTAACTTACTGTATTTTTAATTTACAATGGGCTTACTGGGATATAAATCCATTGTAAGTCAAGGAGCATCTGTGATATTAAGTGTAGACCAGGAAATGGAGGAACTAGAAATCTCATGATGGAAATGTAAATTGACACAACTAATTTGCAAAACTATTTGCATTATCTGGTGAAGTTGAAAATGAATATAACCTGATTAATCCATTGGTACACATGTGTGAGAATGTTCACTGCAACCTTGTTCACAATAGCCCCAAATTAGAAACAACACAAATGGTCATCAAGAGAATGGATAAGTGTCACATATTAATATGAGAAAATTTCATACAACTATGAAAACTAAAAAACTACAGTTTCATGCCATAACATGGAAGCTCTCACCTTGTTGAATAAAAACATTCAGACAATAAATACTGTACGAGTACATTCATATATAGTTCAAAAAACATGTAAAACTAAACTGTTTAGAGTTCTGTATCTAGGTGGAAATAAAAAACAAGGAATAATCATAACAAAATTCAGGACAGTGCCTATTCCTCTACAGTAGGGGAAAAAGATTTCAGCAGCAGCACTTACTTGAGAACTGGTGTGCAAGCAACATTCTATTTTTCGATGCGGGAAGTAATTATACAGGCATAGAGATGTACACTGTATAATTTATAGTTTTTCTTTAAACTATACATGCTTTATGCATGTATATATGATGTAACCCCTATTTTAAAACATGTTTAAATGAAGGAACTTATACCAAAACCAAATATACCAATAAACCCAGAACGGTAAGTTGACTATTTAACAATCAAAGCAGTGCTTTGGCTAAAACCAGAAAGCATCCTTAGAGAAGAAGGAAGAGAGAAATTTTATTGCAGTCACATCTAATAAAATTTATTGAAAAAGCCATGAAGAGATATTGATTATCCAGATACTGTATCTCAAAAATATTATGCTTCCATGTCAAGAAAGCAAATAAAAAACATGGGAAAAGTATTTTCTTCAGATGTTTCTGGAATTTGAAATTGTCCTCTTCTGATGTTTAGTGCAACGTATTTGACTCTAGTTAACCAAAGAAGTGCAATGATCACTCTGTATTTTTGCATCTAAATAATTTAGTCAGGATTTAAGAAATACTTAGGCAGTAAAGTGCTCTCACAAAAATGGATTACTAACATGAATCTGAGGGAATTAACACCAAAAGCTGGCTGTTAACTTATAGGCTGATGAACAGTAATATTCACAAGCAGAGGTTTAAGAGTCCCAGAGTTGGAATACACAGGTATTAATAAATTCCTTAACTCATATGTCACATTAAGCAAAAGTGCAGCTTATTGTCAAAGAAACTCATGAAGCCAAAGATGTTTTTTTCCCTTCATATAATTAGTGAACTGCTTAAGGAAGAAGATATAAAGGTTTGAATATTTATCTTGAATAATTTTAGTTACCAAAAGAATCAGCTAAAAAAAATATGTAAGTCATTGCCTAAATTCTGCACAGAACTGTCAATAGACACATTTCATCTTTTTTCTTTCTCTAATAAATTATCATGCTTGAGAAATTGCATATTTTATATCACAGGGCCTGGGGTTTCCCCAGTGTTTGTTTAGCACAGTGAAGCGGATACTGTAGAGCCAACGAAGTGAGTAAGGCTTGGTTTGCTCGAATCTCAGCCTCAGTGACAGAGAATGGGTGGTTGTCAAATACACACAGAATGGCTTTTCTCCATTTACATTCTCATGGCTTCAATATCAAATAAAAATTCTCTAGGACTCTTTCAATAATCTAAAGGCACCAGCACTTCTGTATAAATCCTGCTAAACTACCCAAGATTTTAAAAATATGCTTGGTCAACAATTTTCACCAAGTATCTCTCTCTTAGGGAAGCAGCAACAAAGAGCAAACACATAATTTTACTGGTTCCCAATACTTAAAAGGTTTTTCAGATCTATTGTTTATGTTTATTCCCTAATTCTTTGAAGAGCATGTTGTTTATCACGAGACTATACAGCAAATACATGCAGACCCAACTCTTTCCATGAATTACAGTATCATGTACAATAAACCTCATTTGGTATTCAGTATATTCTAGTATTGTTTAAATGGTATATTCTTAAGGGGAAAAAAAACTTTATCCTAAGAATAATCCTATGGGACACACACACTTTTATTAATAAATTAGTATATATTAATGTCAAATTAAAATATTTTAAAATTTAAAATCATTCTAACCACCTAACTGGGGGAAAATTTCTAATTCTGAAAAAGACAACATATTTTGCATTTATTGTTAAAATAGTCAATGGAATTATTTTTCACTTTCAGTTAACATAATGTTAATAAGAGTCTATTTTGGTACATAAAAAAAGATGGTCAACACCACACATGAAGGTAAAGTGATCAGCAAGATTGAGACATACAGGCACATGCACACACACACTCAACCAGGATTAACTGCTGGAATGTGTACCATGCACTCTGGGTAGCAAAATGATGATTGGCCCTGTCCTCAAGAAACTTCCCATCCCTACAAAGAGAAATGTGTGCAGATGAAAACATAAGACATTTGAAAAATAAGCATCCAAAAGACATAATTTCAACCTTACAGGAGGTGTAACTTTGCTGGGTTTGAAGGGTGGGCAAAGGTCACTGAGCAAGGAGAGCTATCAAGGCATTCTAGGTGGGAAGGTGCGTGTGACCAAAGGAGTGGAGAAAGGGACAAGCCTCCTTCAGAGGACAAATAAGTCAGTCACCGTTACTGAAGTAGAGAATTCTCACAAGCGGCATGAGACAGGGAAGACTACTTAAGGGTAGTAGTCCACCAGCATCCAGACATTCCACACTTCTCCACGTCTTCCTCTCAGTCGGGCTTTTGTTTGTTTTTTTAACATCGTATTTAGGTTAGCTTTGTGGGGGGAGGTGGCTAGTAAACAACCTTGAGTTTTATGTGAAGCATTTTATACATGAACTTTTGCTGGGGGATGTATCTCAAAAAATCTGCAAATCCTAATCTGAATAAGTAGGCAATTAGTAGTATCCTTTGCAACTTCAAGTTACCTAAGGAGTCAAATTCACATAAAGATAACCAGATCTATTTTAGACATGCTGTATCTGAGGTGGTGGTCAGACAGTCAAGCAATAATGCCCAGCAAACGTTTGGAGAAGAGGGATAAAGTCCAGGACAAGGCTACAGCAGTCATTACAAGGAATCCCTGGACATCTATGGGCAGGTAGGATGTAATCATACCTTCTATAGAAGAATACTGGGATGACCTTTTTGTTAAACCAGGCAGAGTATTTTTCTCAGTCTCCTAATAAAAGGATGCATGTTTTGATAGCAACAGCCTCACAGAGATGTCCTTATGCCACCATGAGCAGGAGTCAGAAATGTCCTAGTATCATGAAACCAACACTAAAGAGTTTTCTATGTAACCTTGGTGCTGAACTGGCAGTGTTCCCCGTGATGATGTCCATTTAAATCACTAGGAAAAGTATACATCATTAAATTCCTATGTACACAGCTAATAAAAAGAAACACACTGACCAACTTCCAATTTATGCAATGGCCTCAGGTAAAAGCGTACCTGAGCACCGTGTTGCCTGCTCTGACGTTCTAGTGCCACTGCTGCCCTCCAGGTTTGGTCCAACAGCTTTGGTCTGGGCCATCACACCAGGGCCCAAGTGGACTCTGCCGCACAGACCCACGTACCAGTAGATACTCAAATAGAAACCAGCTCAGGGGGAATCACACATGGCTTTCTATACACACAACAGAGAGGTTCAGAGGATGAAATGGGCTGATGCCAGGCCCACACATACAAGTTCCCTCCTAAAGCCCCACCCACCGTTAGGTTTATGTCTAAACCAACTTAATTTCTAAATAAGGCAAAATACATCCCTTAAGCCTCCAGGCTATTTTTTTCCTGAGGTACTTTTAGGATTCCCTCCTTCCTTCTCAGGTATTTCTAAAAAAGAAGAACATAAGTCTTTTTGTGAATATTCTTTTTGATTTAAAGTTTTCTTTTTCAGGTTCTACAAAGAACTGCCATCTCTAAAAGGAGAATTTTATTAGACATCAGTTTTGTTTTGAAGTACAATGGAAGCTGATTTCTTAGAGATTCAAACATTGGAAAAAATCATTGTGACAACTGGTACTAAGCACACTTATTTTCAGTATTCTAAACACTGGAATAGTTCCCAAAGAATGGATTTTATTGCTGTAATTACAAAGTAGTGATAATTATATATGGAAGTGCTGTTAAAACCAAGCGCATGAATTACAACCATGGTGTGTCCAAACACAACTGCAGGCCTGACATACGGAGTAAACAGACGTGCCAAGAGACTCGGCTTCCTCTCCAAAAAAGGGCTAGTATAGTCATTACAACTACTTTGATCCAGTTTTTATTTACAATAAGCATGAACTATAAATATAATGCTCATTTGCATACAAAATAGTTTTATTTTACTTTTTGCAAAAAGACCAAGTGCTTTTCAATGTAAATACTTAACTCACCTATCCACACTAGTCCCTCCCATGAGCCCTTAGCCCCAGCTAGACTCTTCTACTCTTTATCCTTAAAACATATTTTGCAAAGTCCTTCTTCTATTTGGCCTGAATTGTATCAATCCTTAAAAGCTGCAACCAAATGCCTACTCCTCCTTCCTTCTGATGGCCACAGAGAACTCCCTAGTCTCTGAATTCATGCTGCACTGAGCCCATGCTGCCGTATTGTCATTTTAAATGCACTTTCTTCCTAGATAGCTGTACCCACACACACACATACACACACTCCCTCCCACTAACACAGGCAAGCCCCACGGCCCTCGCTTCACTAGCCACCCTACTACAGGCTCTCATGCTTTATACATGCTTAATGAATGAACATTCACTAACTGCCAAAAATTCAAACACCTGTCTTGGTGTGGCTCATTTTATCAAAAAAGGTGACCTAGTGGGTCAGTCAGGGTCCTGGCAGGAAGAGATGGCCTACTCCAACTGGGTTATTAAAGATAATTTAATAAAGGGGCTATTTATACAAAGTGTGGGCAAAGTCTATGAAAACCAAAAAGGGATAATGCAATATGCCAGGGCTAGTCATGGCAAAAATTTACCACTCCCTCTGCCCCTGGCCTGAAGGGACAAGGAAAGGGACAGGTACCAGAATGCTGGAGAGGGCTACCTTCCTGACAGGAGATGTGGCCCTGGGTAAAGAGACGGCAGCCGAGCCAGCAGGGAAGGAGGGAGGGCAATGATTACTCTGATCACTCTTCCCCTTTGCTCCGTGTTCCCTGTCAGGACACCTCCCACGGCTGAGCAGCACAGGCAGCCAGAGCAAGGGAACCTGCTGGTGCTTCCTGAGGGGCCACCACCCTTTCTGGACATGGGTAATGAAGAGAAGTGGTGAGGAATACATCAGGAAGGACAAGCAGAAGACACACAGCTCAGGTTGAATTAAACTGAAGGCCTGGATTCAGACAGCTTGTGCCCCTATCGCATATCCACCACTGGGGAGACACATAGAAACAAATTTTCTAGTATCAGTTTCCTCATCTGATAAATAAAAATAACGATACGACATATTTTTCAAAAATCATTGACAGAATTAATTTGATGTATATAGTTGTCCCTCAGTAGCTGCAGGAGATTGCCCCACACATACTAAAATCCACAGATGCTCAAGTCCCTGATACAAAATGATGTGGTATTTTCATATAACCTACACACATCCTCCTGTATACTTTAAATCATCTCTAGATTACTTATGATACCCTAATGCAATATAAATTCCATGTAAATAGTTGTTACACTCTTTTATTTAGAGAATAATGACAAAAAAGTCTGCATATTCAATACAGATGCAACAATCCATTTTCCCCAAATATTTTCTATCCACAATTGGTCAAATGTGCAGATGCAGAACCCATGAAAACAGAGGGCTAACTGTATATATAACAGTATTTACCATAGTACCTGGTACAGATTAAGTACCTGAACAAAAGTTATTAATAACTATAGTAATAGTTATTTTCTCCTTCATTAAAATCATGCTTTCCTAAAAATTTTCTTCTAGAAATCTTGATCTTTATGTTCTCCCTATCTTCCACAATAAATGCTTATATGAATCAGACTTGAACCATAATACTGCATTTGGAATGCTGTCCTCCAACCTCTACCCCCAAAAGAAAAGGATTTTCTAAATGCTGTTTCCCCAACTTTTGGGCCCTCTAGCTTGGTCCTTGGGTGCTCCCTGACCACTCCAGCTGCAGTTCCCAGGGCAGTGTTGGCACCAAGTTGTCAGTGCCAGCAGGCTGGGATTTACTGAGATTTAGAATTTACTGATTATAGAACCAGCCTCAGAGACTTAAAAGACACTTGCCCAGGACATGTAGCTAATGAGCCCCTAAGTCAGGGCTGGACACCTGGTCCTGGAGGAAACCAAAGGCCTAATAAAGAAGGGCCAAATGAGTCCTAGAAATAAAGGGTGATACTGTCAAGCTGCAAAAGGGTCTGAAATTCTACAAAACAGACTGTTATGAACTCTGCATCATTTTCATCAGGTTATAGGCTGAATATCATATGATAAAGCATTAAAAAATGCATATTAAACATGAGGTACAACAAATGCATAGTCATTTCAAGGCCCCCAAAAAATCTTGGCATACTTTCTGAAGGCATAGCCTATAAAATAATGAAATGGTTCAACCTTACATTCCAGGTGTCTATTTTCATTAGTAGTCTATAAAAATGTTCTTACTATAGTCTTAAAAGGTTGAAAGCAATATCATTTCAAAGTCCAGTCTATTCTAAATAACAAAATTACACTCAGCTAAAGCCAGCTTAAACATACAGAGAGCAGTAATACTCAACAGAGTATTGTAGCAGAGAGCAGTAATACTCAACATGTGAAAATCAATTCACTGCATCACAGTGCTAGGTTACAGTTCTCTGGTTCTTTATCTGCACATAGCCGCATTCACTCATTCAAATACTGAAGGACCTAATGACTATAACATAAATAGTAGACGGTATCTACGAAATCACTTTAATAAAGCTGTGGGGTTGCTAGGCAAGGCAGGTTCTTTACTGATTTTCTGGGGAATTGTAAACTACTACGTTCATACCTGCCTAATATTCAGTAGGTTCCTGGCTACGAAACCTGGTTACAACATCTTCAGTAAAGTATGCAAGTCACAGTCTACTCTTTATAAACCTAGAGAACATTTCTTGCTGCTTTTTCAATTCTTCTATAAGAAATGCACGATTTGATTGCTGAGGGTCTAACTTTATTGTTTTTAAAGCCTAGTCACAGGTTTATTATTCCTTAACAGAGGACACGGGCACTTTTACATGTTAGAGACAGTTTCTTATCAGGGAAAATGCCAAAAGAAACTGGAAAATCAATTTCAGTTTTACTTTGCCACCCTCCCAACCCAGATCTCTCCTGCCGGGCTCCTCCGTTACCCCACATCTAGTCAGCATCTCTCTCCTATGCCCCACTGCAGTATAAGGTGCAGTGTCTTTCCCAGAAGCCAAAGGGCCTTCCAAAGGAGAAACTTTAACTGTTTTGAAGCTTAAAGGACATATTAAGCCCCCAACAAAGAAATGAACAAATGCGCATGGGAGTGGAGGAGAGGAGAGATTATACAAAGAGAAAGCTGTAACCAATTATGGTTACAACACTCATAGAAGGCGATCCAGAAATGTAAATCAGGAGTAATAAAAATATTATTACTTTAACCTAGTTATTTTAGTTCTGGGATTCTAATCTAAAGAAGCTAAAATATGAAAAATCTATGTATACAAAAATTTCACCATAAGTATTTATGATAGTGAAAATATTAATAGAATTTAGTACATGTCTAATAATACAGAAACAGTTAAACATGCATTCTTTAAACTCATCGTTATATTAAATCTAGAGGTATATTAAATCCGGAGGTATATAAAATCTGGCAGGAAATACAATGAACTGTTAACAATGGGACGGGAGTGCAATAATTGAAGACTTCATAAAACCTTGACTAATGTAGGTATCTTTAAAAACTATTAGTACATTTTACCATGAGAGCACACAATAAACCATTAAAATTTATCTTTCAGTGTTAATTATAAATCCTATGAAGGGCATGCAAAATTCTCCTGGTATCCTCTTAGTTTATTGCAGCATGAGGGTAAAAACAGAAAACAAAAATGTCCTCTAGAACAACTGTACAAAAATTAATGAGGATAGGGCAAAATGGGGAAAATAAACAATAACAGAGTATGGAAGAATAATGAGATTATGTGTTTCCCCTTATCTTCCAACATTTTGGAATGTAGTTCTTTTATTTCATACTAGAAATACTTAAGGATAACAGCAATATTTAACTCCTTATAGGAACAAACATAATTGTTGGTAAAATGCAAATGAGCACAGTAAATCTATATACAAAGATATTGTACAGGGGTTTTCAAAGCCCAGGCTGCAGAGAGAAGGTCACTGCCAACTGCAAATTGCTGGAAGGGTATAGTTGTGAAACAGTGAAGTATGAGTTTTATAAAATTATCATTGACATATGGGAAGAAAAGTTAGAAAGAAACCCAAGCACAAGAAATCTAGGCTGGAATAATCTAAGGCAATAAAACCAAAGAAAAGACTAAATTTCGGGCTATAATAGCTCTAGATGGCAGGATGTTAATAAAAACAGTGCTCCTTCAAAGGCAGGGCCAAGGAAGTACCACTAGAGTTAGGAAGGACATGCTGGCCACCTTTCTATCAGATTTTGAGTATATAAATGTTGTATATATGGCATGCCAAGACAGAAAAGGACCCTGTTCTTTTAGGATTTGAAAAGAATAATTGCAGAGAGAGAGGGGGAAAAAAAACCAAAAACCTGAACTTTAGAGTCTTAGCTAAGAAAGGCAGGCCTTTGAGCCAAACAAGGATGATGAAGAGCCATGCACATAATACTTGTATCCCGCTGGATAACCTGACCTATACTTGCCATTTGTTTCCATGTTACAAGGTCAGTACCCTGAAGTTAGGTTCTACCAAAGGCAAGAGTAGTTACACATATGCCCAGAGGTACGACTCTAGGGTCTACAGCACACTGGGACACTGGATAAGGGAAATAAGGCAACATCAAAAATAAGGAATAGGCTTTGAAGGGAAAAAAAAAAAACCCCTCTACTTTGATCCTTTTTTTCTATACCTATTTTATAACATTATAAATTAATTAAAATAAAATATTTAATTAACATTTAAGCCAAACAAATATTTAAGCCAAAGAGTATTTGTCTCAAGAGAAGCTTGTAAACATATACATCTAACTATAGAGAAGACGATTCATTAAAGATAATTAGGACGGCTATCCTAGCAACCTAAAAAGAAAAATATGCCTTACAAGAGTAAACAAATCTTGAGGAAAAAGCTAATCAAAAGTCCAGTGGTTCCAAGACTATCTGATTATTTTTTAATAAGATGGGGAAATGATTTCTATTATGATACATTAATAATTTACAAAGCATTTTCACCTATATTATCTTCCATAAAAAGCTTGAGAGGTAGATTATTATCTAATATTACCCCCATTTTACAAGACAAGGAAATCAAGTTGACGGAGCCAGGCCTTGATGTGGTATCCCAGGGTTTGTTCCTCACACCTCCCTACAGTGACGTGACACGTGGGAGCTCTGCCCAGATGTCTGCCCTTCACCTAGAGGGAATCCGAAACTCCTTTTCAACACATGTAGCTTCCAAATGTGTTAATCAGCCTTTTACCTCTCTCGAGGAAGAACAGATACCATTTCCAAAGCAACCAACGTAATTCTTTAGGAACCAAGATAAATTAAAGAAATGCAAATATAAAATCAAGTTGAGCAGAACCATATAATCCTAAATTTTGAGTGCAAATATCAGCAGCACAAGACAATCTATTGGACATCACGGTGACTATAGTTAAAAATGTATTCTATACTTGAAAATTATTAAAAAGTAGATTTTAAGGGTTCTCACCACAAAAAAATTACGTGAGGTTATGTACATGTTAGCTTGATTTGTTCATTTCACAATGTATACAAACATTAAAAACATCATGCTGTACTCCATAAATATATACAATTTTTTTCCATTTAAAAAAAAGTTCTCCAGCTACTATAAGTGCCCATTTATCCTTTATTCCAGCGGCCCCCAACCTTTTTGGCACCAGGGACCAGTTTCATAGAAGACAGTTTTTCCACGGGACAGGGGATTGGGGGAAACACGGGGAGGTGGAGCTTAGGTGGTGATGTGAGCAATGGGGAGGGCGGCACCTCCTGCTGGGTGCACCACTGCCCCCCGTTTTAAGTTTCATGGAGGACAATTTTTCTATAGGGTGGGGATTGGGCCGGGGAGTGGAGCTCTGCAGCCAGTCCACAGCCCAGGGGTTGGGGACTGCAACTTTATCCTACCCATAGTAGAAACTAAATAAACCTCTTTTCACTGAAGACTTTTAAAATACGATCATTAATTTTATATCAAAAATAGTTAATTTTCCTAAGAAAACCTAGCATTAAAATATTAATGTAAATATGAACATTAATGAATAGGACACTTCCCATCACAGTCTATTACATTCAAAAAATGATAGGATCTTTTCTATCACTAAAAATAAAAATTACAAAAATATGCTAAAAGACATACACATGCAAATACATGAAAGTGTTGATTAAAACTACAATATCAGGCCGGGCATAGTGGCTCACATCTGTAATACTAGCACTCTGGGAGGCTGAGATGGGCGGATCCTTTGAGCTCAGGAGTTCGAGATCAGCCTGAGCAAGAGTGACACCCCATCTCTACCAAAAATAAAAAATAAAAAATTAGCCAGGCATAGCGGCTCATGCCTGTAGTCCCAGCTACTTGGAGGCTGAGGCAGAAGAATTGCTTGAGCCCAGGAGTTTGAGGTTGCTGTGAGCTAGGCTGACGCCAAGGCACACTAGCCAGGGCAACAGAGTAAGACTCTGTCTCAAAAAAAAAAAAACCAACAAAAAAACCCCTACAATATCAGGAACTTATTATAACACATTTAAATAGTTATCAAAACAAAATATGCAGACTAAGATGGATAAAGAAGATGCAAAAGATGGAGAATATTAGTTGAAGTTTGGTCTATGTCATCTATACAATCATATGGTCAAGAATTTAAGCTCTTGTTTCAAAGCATGAATGGTAAACAATGGCAGAATTCCTTATTTCAGGTACAGAGAGACTAGGAGCGTATGTACTCTAGACTCTAGGACTTCATTCTCAAGTTCAGAAATATTTCACAATATGCGCTGCTATATACACATCAAGATTTTTTTGCTGTATTTGTTAAATATTTCTTAGCCTGACCAGGAAAGAGTCTGAAGTGTTTGGAATATAATTTTAGAAGAAATATTGGATAAACTAATATGCTCTTTACAGAGAGAAATTTTAATAACATATTAGCTTAATCTAAAATATATTATTCAAAATCGCTACAGTTCAAGCAATGAAACACATTATTATACATAATAGTACTGACATTGTAGAGATGTATTGATATTTAATTAGATATTTTGTGTAAAAAGCTTAGAATCCATGATGGGCCCTATTATTGCTGCTGCTGCAACTGCTACTACCACTGACCATGACAACAGTGGTCACTAAAACTGCAATACTGCTACTGGTGAGATCAGTAATTAGTGAGAATAAAAGTATCTAGAAGGCACAGAAATAATATAGAGGTGGTAGAGAAACTAATCAATCTATTGAAAAATAATTCTGAAGAAATGGAAAAAGTAATCATTGTGACGTGTGGAAGTGATGCCTGAACAAGGTTTTGAAAATGACTGAATTCATGAGGGTACTTCCAACTGGGGTCAAGAACACGAGCAAAGGGTACAAGTAGTAAAACAGCTCACACAAATAGGGAAAAGCAAATCACTTTGCAGGGACATGATACATAAAAATGTAAAACAGGGAATAGGCAGGGGAGAAATGTCTAATTCATGGAAAGCTAACTTTGTTGTTGCTCTTATTCACAGATTTTCAAAGGACATCATCTTTCCATTTGAAGCTTTCTGTAGGATTTCAAAGTCATTATTTTATTCTTTTCTCCTTGCTTTTCTTTGAGTAGCTACAAGTTTGATCATCTCTTTTGTTCTTCTGTGAAGGCTTTGGAAGATATCCAACCTCACGAGGTCTTTCTGAATCAAGTTTAGACAATGGGATGCACACCCTTTTGGAACTATATGTGGATATTTACTGGTCATTATCTCCCCCAAACTTTTCCAAATAACATGTAGTGTTAGTGAAGCAAGTACCTAGCCACCCTTATCATATATTGTACAACTGCAATGCTATACAGAACATCTGCTTTTTTCCTATTATACTCAAGAAACATGATTTTAAATCACAAAATTTATTGCTTCTTCACACAAATCTGATCAGGAGGGTGTCGAGGTATTGTTCTTCATTCATTCATTCCCTATCCACACAATGCACATCTGAACTCTTAAAGAACAGTGTCCAAAGGCATTCTCCCAAGTAAAATAGATGATCTTAGTAGCCTGAAAATGCATACTGGCAAGGTTTTAGTTACTTACAATGCCATCATATTTTTAACACATTGTTTTTATATAAGTCCAACTTTCCCTAACCTCAAGTATCAGATGGCCAAAAAGTTCAGCCACTGATAAGTTCTGCCTATAATTAGATATGTGTTTATGTGCAGTTGCTATTTGGCCACTTAAGAATGCTGAGTAAATGACTATGATATTGCAGGAGAAGAATCAGCAGAAAAATATCAAAATCCTTGAAAAGAGGTATTTTCATGTTGTTCTTCCTCCCTTTAGGTTTATACATTTATACATCATCCTCATGGCATATAAGATATTTTTATCAAAAATACTGTTAATCCTACTTGCCTACCAATTGCTCTGACAGAACCTGTTCCACAGAACACTAACTTTACATTTCTTTCTAAAAATATAATGGGAATTTAGGTCCAAGTTTATAAACATCATACATACACTCTGCAGTGGCGTTTTCTAAGATAATCTTCCTAAGCGGGGTACTGAGGGACTTCCTTTAGTCTTCAAAAGAGTAGTTAATAATTAGAGTCCAAAAATTTTGCTCCAGAAAACCAAGTTTAGACATAGACACAAAGATATAAATTATAAAATAGACATACAAATATCAAAGAGTTTTCAAAATTGCAGTTAACTATATAAAACTAATAAGGCAGTATGGTTTTAGATGAAATGCTACTGCACAATCTTAAAAAGTCATTTCCTGGGATTAAAAGCCTGGAATTTCAGATGCCCATCATTAGGAAAGTGTATGAACAAACTATAACATATTCATACAAGGAAATAATATTTAAGGATAAAAATTAAGGATACTATTGACACACATGACAACAGGGATGGATCTCAAAAACACTACGCTGAGTGGAAGAAGCCAGGCATAAAAGGTATGTATTGCATGATTCCTTTTATATGAAATTCTAGAACAAATAGACTTGTCTCCGGGAGCTAGGTACCAATTATGAAAGGGCATGAAGAAATTGTCCGGAGCGATGGTAATGTTCTTTAACTTAATAACAGTTGGGGTTACAAAAGTATATACTTTTGTCAAATCTCAGCTAATGTATACAATAAATTTGTATATTTTGTTACAAAAATTTAAAAGCAATTTAAAACAGTACAGAATGTTGAACTGTTAATGTTTTACATGCTAAATATTTGCAATTTACTTTGAAATGCATCAAAATATAAGATGGGTTAATAGACAGAATCTAGGTATGGGTACCTGGGTGTTCCTGTACAATTCTTTAATTTTGCTCTACTTTTGAAGAAATTCATAGAAAATGTTGGGGGGCAAAAGCTCAACTTCCTAAAGTGAGAGTTTCAGGGTTGGGGAGAAGCTAGATAATAAAACATGGATTTATCAGTATTATGAAAAAGTTCAGTTGGAGTTATCAAAAATTTGAAAGAAGAAGTTTTTTTTTTAAGAATCCAAAAATATAGAGTTGGGGAAAAATATTTATCATAGATTTTTAAAATTTTCTATCAGAGTGTCATATTTCTAACAGGTTTGTTTTGTCAGTCAGGCTTATTCTTCTAATATGTGAAAAAAAATCATAAATCAGATTTATCTTCTACCTGTATCCAAGTAACATATAAACAGGTCTATTTCCTTTAGATTCCTGGGTATTCCAAATAATCTAATAGCAATTTAAACATTTTTGCTGGAAACACTTGCCACAGTACTAGCAGCCAAATGTGAAAGCAAAGTTACATTTGTGTCTTGGTAAATTAAATACACTCATGAAAAAAAAAAGAGTAAAGAGAAAAGCAATGACTTCATATGTGATTATGTTTAACTTTTTCTTATCATATTTCCTATTTCAGGGGGGAAGGGTAACTAGCAGAAAACTGATTTATAAAACATGTACCATGTGATTGGCTTCCTATTTATTTATGAGGGCAACTCAAAAATCTTCTGCCTAGTTATCTAAACTCACCCAAATTGTCCATCTATGGGGATTACTACTTCCAGTTGTTCACTTACTAAATTATAAGTAGTTCTATAAAACTAAACTCAAAAATTTTAATACTTTATTTTTTCCAAGAAATGACTATCTTTATGTTAGAAATGTTAACGCTGCCACTTACACCTCACATAAAAAAATCCTAGGACTTCCAACTTCATGGCAATTCAAAATAACATTCTGAAACAATTCCACTTAAATTTTGTAATTTTAAGCATATTTATAGTCTCTGCAACATTAAAAAGATATAGGAAAGTAAGGTCATATAGCTATAAATGATAACAATAAATCCTCACATACTTCCTCCAAAAAAAGAATTTTCATTATAGTACGGTATACATAGAAAAAAATAACCTCTATGAAATGAGTGTTTCACAAATTTAATAAAAGCTAAAATCTATAAGATAACCTATTCAAAAACAAAGGTTGGAACAGTCTTCATTGCAAATGTCATTTCAAGGCATGTGTTATAAATATACCTAGAGCTAATAGCAAAGTATTGCTTTAATTAGACAGAGGGATTTAATTACTTGGAAGGAACAAAGCTGAGGCAGGCAAGATGTCTGAAATCAGCTGGGTACCAGTGTCGAGTCTTTTATTTTCTTCATTGCCGATGTTTCAAGAGACGGTGTACTAAGACGACAATAATCCCCCATCCTGGCAGGGATCAGTTGTGGTTTTCTCGCAGTAGCAACAGTAATGCTCTCTGTATGAATGGCGATGGGCCTCTCCAGCTATGTCCTAAAGGACCACGTTCCTTGCCCCTCCCTGGTCAGAGTCATTGTAAGGAAGAACGGATGCCCGAGCTTCAGTAGATGGCACTCTTTCCTCTGCCATAGCTTTTCCATGAATTTCTGACAGAATAGAGGGTGTGCACTAATGGCACCATTCAACATTTTTTTGAATCCCATGACTATTGCCCTGGCAAGAGGATTCTTCTCTAACTTAAACAAAAATGAGGATGAAAAGACAAGCAACAGAGTGAGAGGACATATTTGCAAAGTGTATATCTGACAAAGAACTCATGTCTAGATTATATAAAAAACCCTCAAAA
The DNA here is from genome assembly GCA_963573855.1 of Lepilemur septentrionalis. NCBI lineage: Eukaryota > Metazoa > Chordata > Mammalia > Primates > Lepilemuridae > Lepilemur > Lepilemur septentrionalis. The sequence continues at coordinate 3,624 of CAUYMX010100124.1, read as the reverse complement.
TTCAATAGTAAAAAACAAAGTCCAATTGATAATGGGTGAAAGACATGAAGAAACATTTTTCTGAAGGCAAATGAGCCCGTGAGAAAATGTTCCACATCATTGGCCATTAGGAAAAGTAAATTAAAGCCACAAGGAGATGTCACTACGCAGTTACCAGACCTGCTAGAAAACCTATGAAACAATGACAATAGCAAATGCTGGTGAGGATGTATTATAGAGACACGGGATCTCATACACATTGCTGATGGGAATGTAAAATGGTACAGCTACTCTAAAAAACAGTTGGACTTTAAAAAAAAAACAAAAACAAAAAACTAAAACTAAAGATGCACTTAATATGTGGCCCAGAGATCACATCCTGGCCATGTATCCCAGAGAAATGAAAACACTGTCATTTGTCCACACAAAACCTATACATGATTGTTTGTAACAGCTTTATTTGTAATAACCAAAAACCAGAAACAAAAATTGTCCTATAATAGGTGAATGGGTAAATGAACTATAGTACATCCATACCATGGAATACTTTTTAGCAATAAAAAGGAAAGAATTTGGTTGTTTCCATATTGGCTATTTTGAAAAATGTTGCAATGAACATGGGATTGGAAATACCTCTTCAAGATCCTGACTTAAATTCTTTTAAACAGATATCACCCAGAAGTATGATTGGTTGCATTACATGGTATTTCTAATTTTTGAGGAACCTCCATACTATTTTCTATGGTGGCTGTACCATCTTACATCCCCACCAACAGCATACAAGGGTTCCAATCTCTTCACATCCTCAACAACACTTATTTAATAGTTTTTCTGGATAGCCATTCTAGTAGGTGTGAGATGACATCTCATTGTGGTTTTGATATTGAGCATCTTTTCATATACCTGTTAGCCATTTGTACGTCTTCTTTGGAGAAATATCTATTCAATCCTTTGCCCATTTTAAAACCAGGTTATTTGGGGGTTTTCTGCTATCGAGTTGTAGGAGTTCCTTACGTATTTTGGATATAACCCCTTACCAACCAGACATGTGGTTTGTGAATATTTTCTCCCACTCCCCCAAGTTACCCTTTCACTCGACGTCCATTGACAAATGAATGGACAAACGAAATGAGGCATATATTTAACACCTACAATAGAATCTCAATTCAGCCTTAAAAAAGAAAGAAATCCTGCCATATGCAACAAAATGGATGAACCTTGTGGACGTTATACTAAGTGAAAGAAGCCAGTCACAGGAGGACAAATACTATAAGATACCACTTACAAGAGGTACCTAAAGCACTCAAACACATAGAAACAGAATAGAATGGTGGCTGGGGGGGAGAGGGAAACGGGGAGTCGCTATTCAATGGGCATAAAGTTTTGGTTATGCAAATAAATTCTACAGATCTTCTATACAATATTGTGCCTACAGTTAACACTACTGTATTGTACACTTAAAAATGTATTCAGAGGGTAAATTTCATGTTAAGTATTCTTACAATAAAAAGAAAAAATGAATTATTGATACACGTAACAACTTAACTATATCTCAACAGCACTATGCCAAGCAAAAGGAAAAAGAAGCCAAAAAAAAACCAATCTCAAAAGATTACTTAATTCTATTCCCACATCATATTTAAATTAATAAAATTATAGAGACAGAGAAAAGATTATTGATTGCAAGAAAAAAGGGACAGTGGGGAGTGCTGGGTACAGTAAGACTGTAAAGGGGGAGCGTGAGGGAGACTGTGGTGGGTTCTGGTGAGTACTTGAATCTACACAGGTGATAAAACACAGCTAGATCCATACTTTATACAGTTGCCAATTCCCTGGTTTTGCTATTGTGTTACAACCATTTAAGGCTCAACCAATGGAAGAAAACTGGGTAAATGTTATACAGAACCCCCCTTCCTTGTAATTTTTTGAAACTTCCTGTGAATTTATAATTGTTTCAAAATAAAGAGTTTTAAAAAAATAAAAATTGCTGCGTAACAATACACCCACAAACCACTATTATAATATATAGTAAAATGACCCACTAATTTGTATTCTAGCAATTCAGAATTCAACTATCTCTGAGAAAGGATTGCCTAAGCAAATGAAAGAGACATAAACCATAAAGGGAAAATATCAACCATACTTAGAGATATCTATAATGTATTTACTTACTTTAATAGAATGTGCGCATATTTCAATCTTAAGCCACAGATTTTCTATCCACTACCTTATTGAAGTTCTAGCACTAACACAAACATTTATTGATAATCTACTGTGTGCCATAACCTCTGGATATAGAACATAAGGATTAAGCCTAAAATACAATTTAAGGTTAAAGAGTTGGGTGGTCTGAATTCAAAAACTGGCCTGGACACTACTATACATCTTGAATAACTTACTTAACCTCTTTACCAACTGTTTTGTCATCCATGAAATAATAGAAATGTAATAAATATAATATGTATTATAAATATGTTATATTAATATTAGTATATTAATAGAATTATATAAAAATCATAAATTAAAATAATGATATTATGGTTTAATTCTATAACGATTAAATCAGTTAATCTTTATAACATGCTTAACCTAACAACCATAACATAGAAAGGCTCAAAAATGTGAGCGATTTTAAATGTCTGTTTAATAGAGGGAAAGAGTTGTGTGCAGTTGTCAGTGCATTTGATGAACTGTATATACTCAACAGCAAATGCCAGCCAGGTATAGCACGAGTATCACAGAGTTTACAGAAGAGATCACTTTGGTACAAGAGCATGATATTGGGCTTATGTAGAAGAAGTGGCACATGAGTGGCCCCGAAAGGATGATAGGATTCCAACTGACAGATATGCTGGACCAGTCTTTCTAGTTAGTGAGTATGACATATGTTGTCCTGGGAAGATAGGAAAATGAGAGGCAAGCTCAAGTTGTCCTGTCTAGCTAATTAGGAAGATAGAGGCTAAACTGAAGGGTTCCTGCTCAGGGTATTTCACAGGGTCCCAGACTGGGCTGTCACTAAATATTTCCCTTGCAAAGCATCACTGTATGTTTGAAGCTGTAAGTGTACTTGTACCCTCTGCACCCCACCCCCTTTAGAGAGAGAAATGCTAGGACCTGTGTCAGAGTTGAAATAACCAGTTCTCTCTGATAAAGTAACAAGAGATGAACGGAGATTAGAACGATTGTACAAAGTGATACTTTCAAAGGGGAAAGTAATTGATAGCCACCTAGGTGAACATGAGACAAACCTTCACAACTCAAGGTCTTATCACTGTTCACACAAAATAAGTTGTACCTCCCCAAATACATTAAATAACGGCTAATTTAGATTGAATACTGAATAGTGTTCTTTCTTCTCACTGACTCAAAGAAAGCCTTCGTTGGAGATAATGGGGACAGACCACATAAAGCTAATTAGGAAAAACTAGATAAAGGGTTCCTAAGAGGGTTTAACCACAGTTCAGAATAAAACTATAAAGTGAAACTACAAAGTAAAACATATTACTTTGTTTATAAGAAATTTCAAAAAAAAATGTCAATAGTATAGATTAAAAATGAAGAGGGCTGGGTACAGTGGTCCACACCTGTAATCCTAGCACTTTGGGAGGCCAAGGCAGGAGGATCTCTTGAGGCCAGAGTTCGAGA
>CAUYMX010100123.1:0-11470 GCA_963573855.1 Lepilemur septentrionalis | reverse complement strand
GGAAGAAATTCAGATCTAGCTGTCTTTTACAGACTGGTGGGTTTGCGTTACCATTTCACGGCTAGAGTTCTCGGATAAAAGCTATTAGAACTTTGTGTGAGTGTGTATGTGTGTGAGAGTGTCTATGTTTAGGTACGTTTTGTGTATGTCCATGTATTACATGTTTGTGCTTACATGGTTCCAGACTGGCTTAAAAATAAGAGAGCGCTCATAAAACTTAAACCCAAATGCTTCACGTGAATTTAGTAATCTTTGGTAAATAAGCTGGGTTATTATTAAAAAATAAAAAGGTGTCATTTGTAAAGTAACAGTAGAAATGTTTTCAATTTGTCAGCAACATTTGTTTTTGCCTGGGTTTTACTGGACATTTTTATGTTCTTGAGGTGTCAAGATTTGACATAAATGTTATGAAAATATAAACTCAGCCAAAGACAAAATAAGGTGTGATTGTTGATAAGTAAATTTATTATTTGGTCTAATGATAATCACTAAATCTGAGTTACCAACAAAAGTACCTATGTGTTTACGGTAAAAATGCAAATGTGCCATGGAATGTATGTATCACAGTTTGTTTAACCATTCAACTGTTGTTAAACATTTGGGTTGCTTCTAATTTTTGGTGATTTTGAATAACACTATTATAAACATTCATTTAAAGATTCTCTAGATTAGGTACTTAGATGTGGGATTTCTGGGTGATAAAGTAAGCTCATTTTTAACTTTTAAAGAAACTACCAAACTGTCTTCCAAAGTGGCTGTACCATTTTATACTCCCACTACTTCACTTTTTTTTTTTTTTTGTGAACTAGGAATGAGTTCCTGCCTTATCACTCCTACTGATTGGAATTTAGGGGCTTTGTCTCTGTATGTCTCATAAAACCTATCACAGGACCAAGTATAAAGCAGGTGTTTGTTGGGTGTCATTTGTGGCTATGTGTTTTTCCTTCTACCTTTCATACACATCCTTTTAAAATTCATTCTGCTTAATGTGTCCCTTGTAATTTGTAGAGTAAAAGCCAAATACTTCAGGCTAACATTCAAAGTCTTTCATACGCAGGTCCTCACATTCGTTTCCCAGCCTCATGACCATATGTCATCATAGCCTGTATCCCAGCAATACCAGAAAACTTTAGTCTATTCCTTCCACCTGGGCTATCTCCCTCTCTCATATCAATTCTATTATGAATAATGGCAGCTACAGTTACTAAGTATTTCAGGCCAATCTACATACTAGGTGTTTTATATTATATCCACACAATATTTTATTTTATTATCTACATTTTATAAATTTGGAAACAAGAGTTGAGATGAATTAAGTAATTTGCACAAGGTAATTCAGCTGGTGAGTTCTAGAGCCAGAAATCAAATAACTATAAGATAGAGGCCCAAATCCTTACCCTGGCGTTCAAGATTCTTCATGATCTTCTTCGAGTCTTTGTTGAAAGGTGATGTACTGCTGAGAGCATGGGTTCCCTCTGTATCCAGACTTCCCGGGTTTGAATCTTGACCCTGCCTCTTGCCATCTGTGGGATCTTCAGCAAGTTGCTTAACTTCCTTAGGCCTCAGTTTCTGAACTGTCATGTGAGGATGATGATGATCTTAATATTAACCTATCTACTGGGGTTGTTGTGAGGACTAAATAACTTAATGCATGTTAAACTCAACATTGTTTCTGACATGTAGTAAATATCCACAAATATTAATTCTTAGTATTACTTTCTATCCTCATCTTCTCTCACTGCCATCACTAAACATCCTCTATTCTACACTGTACTACCTCCATGTATATGTTCATGCTGTTTCCTGCACCTTATCTGTACATATGAAAACCCAATTTATTCTTCCCCTCCCAGGTCACCTGCCACCTCCTTTATATAACCTTTTTAGAGTCCTCCAGCTAGAAGCCAACCCACCCTCCTCAGCAATGTCAGAGTAATTCGTTCATACTTCTCTCATTATAGTGCTTAACAATTTCTGCCTTTGATTAACTTGCATAAGTTCCTGTCTCTTCCATGGCTCTTTATATTCAAAAACATCAACTTATTACTTTCTCTGTTGCTTACAGTATTTAGCACAATACATGGCACAGGGCTTTCGAGTGCAATAAATTGCTGTTGAATTGTATTCATCTTTTTCTTGTTACTCCTAGCAGTGCCAGCTGCAGCCTGGAACAAGCTGATGGAAGCTTCACTCTGAAGTTAAGCCAGCCAAGGCTTTCATCTCCTCTTTGCAGACATTTTTATTTTGTGTTAATATTTTCCATGTGGGTGTCTTTTAACCAAAGCCCTTCAGGTGGGGGTGGCTAGAATAGGCCTATCCCAAGCAAGCCACCCTGTAGTTAGTAGTTGTTGTCAACTTTGGGGTCTGCTCTTCCAGTAGAGATGGGGTTGAAGTGCTCCAATAATTTCTTGACACTGATACAGACATTGACTCTGATGATGTCAGATGCCTCCAAGAAATTACACAGAGCTGGAGCTCTCCAGATTTTTGGCATTCAGGAATCTTCCATGTTGGCCATATTTGGTTTCATCCAGGCCCAAACACACACATTTCTAAACTTAAATATAAGTAATGCTCAGTGTTGTGGCCCCACTTGGGGAGGAGGAATGAACACAGAAGACAAACGACAAAGGACAAACACACAAAGACGGTACAAGACTGCAGCACCTCTCGTCTGCAGCATCTTTATTTTTAACACTGTTCTTTTGGCATCTGTCCCAGTCTACCCCAACTTTTCCCACCGCTATTTTTTGTTCTCAGAATGTTTTTGTCTCAACATGGACTGGTTCTCACCGCTCTGCTTCAGGGAGTTGACGTTTGCGTCTCCTCCTTTGCCCTTTCCCGTTTGCGGGTCAAGGCACCCTGGCTTGTTTGCAAGTCACAGGCGTCTTGAGGCCTATCAACAAGAAACAATCCTTGTGAGAACAGGTGTTCCGAGAACTGCTTTGTTCAAGCATGGCTGAGAGATGACCCAGTGTCCACCACACTCAGCCTTCTGCTTCTGAGAGGAATGAGGTAGGAGTCTTCCACAATGGCCAATCCTGTGATATCTGTTGGGGTAGGGGTAGGGAACCAGTGTGAAATATGAATAGGCAGGGCTGGGTGTGAAAGGGAACCTGGACTCACAAGGATGGTATTTTTAGTGCTTCTGTGCCTAAGACATCGGGGATGAGCTCAGCAGAAGAGCTATTATTTATTGATCCAGTTAAATTAATTTGCTTCCCCATCTCCATGGGGGGAAAAAAAGAAAAAAATAAACTCTCAGTTTCAGACTTTTGTTATCTGAGTATATTGTCTTCTACTCCTTTTCTTTGCTAACACCTCTTAACCTTCTGGTCAATCCCCATCATTTGTCATAGACATTGGCATCTGGATCACTGTCTTCTTCCTAGCTATCATCCTTCAGGATTCTGAGAGATGACTCAGCTAATATCTGGGCTCTTGGGCCCTTTGACTCTTCCTCATCTGCAATAATTTTTTTCCTCCATCTCTCCTCAGCTACCCTGTCATCACCCAGAGCTCCTCCAACCTTTAAATACTAAATACAAACATCCAATAACTATCACACATCTTTCTAGCTTTCCCTTCAGTTACTTCCAGGTGACACCTCTGCATTATTCCTATTTAAGCAGGTCCGTGCTATCACACAGTCTTGTTTATGATGTCTTCAAAAGGTAGGAGCCTTTAGTCTTTCCCTCCTCATCCTTCACAGCAAACAATCTACTCCAGCAGGAGCTCATATTACAAATGAACTTCCTCCTCAACCTGAGAAAGAACACCTAGGCCAAGCCAGTATAACCATAGCCTGTCAACCATTGCTCTTCATAGGGCTGAAAGTTAACTAATGATTGGGTTCAACAGCCCCAGTCTCCTGGCACTAGGGCCAAAGCTTATGAGCACAACAGTGATCTTCCTAGAGTATTATGTGTAGGAGGGCAGGGGCATACAATAACAATTATTTGGGGAAAATCCTCTCTGAGGGTCTTGAACCTCCAAGAAAATGCTATTTTTAAATAATACTTTCTCCCTTTGGTCACCAGAGCATTCTTTTAATAAGTTAAAGCCTTTGGGCCTTAAATGAAAAGCAGACCAAAACAACTTGACTATAATGCAGCAGTTTGATTGGCCCAATTACTATATTTTAAATGTAAGAGAGCCTTTCAGCAATAATTGAAAAGGGCTGTTGAATTACTAGGCCCTGCACAACTTAGGTCTTGAATATCTGGCTGCTCTTGATAAGTGCTGTAACTATGCCCAGGACCTTCTGTCCAGGGCAGACCGAAGTAACAGGATACATTTCTGGTGTTGGATGTTGTTAGCCATGCTAGAACCTTCTGTTGGAATTGCTTTCTATAACCAAAATAGACCCAGATTTCTGGAGACCTGCAGGCTACTGGAAATGATGTTAACCACCCTTTTCTACAGTCTGTCTGAACGGGAGAAGCTCTAATCCTTTTTTCTTCTCTGGTATAAACAAGAGGACACTCTAAAACTTGCCTTATTTTACTCACTTCTGGCCAATCTGGGCTTTTTTTTATAAAGGCCCCCTCAATTAGAAGGGGGCAAATGCTGCTCTTTATTCCACCTTTGGAAATAGAAACTTGGTTATAGCCAGATAAGGATGGCCCTCAGAGGGGCAGTGTTGGGAGGACAGGTGGAGCTGGGTAATAAGAGGAGGCACCTGTACTACCACAGGAGTGCATGGCGTCTTGTGGCCCAATTTATTGCCACAATCAGAAAAATCTCTACAAAATACTATAATGTTAATCAGTCAGAACCAATTTGATGGCAAATACATGTGGGGCCCATTTTTCCTGTCTTGTGTCACCTCGCTTTGAATAATGGGCTTAAACTTAATCCAGGATAATATAAGTGGTGCTAGTTCACTGTCATTTCTTAAAATTTAGTAATATTCCATTGTAAACATATACCAAATTTTAATAATCCAGTCATCTGATTAACACTATGGTGTGCAAATGGTGGCAGTGTTCAGTATGGTTTTGGGGAGAGGGGGGTAGACCCACATCTGAGGGATGTGGTGAGCACTATGGAGGGGAGGGGCATGCTTGAAATGTAGTTGGCAAAGGGCATTAGGGGTTTCAATAGGGGGAAGGAAATCCTCTAAAATTGATTTATGTGTTTAGCTGTACAACTTGGTAAATTTACTAATAATCATTTAATTGTACACTTAAAATGGAGTAAAGGCATGTTATGTAAATTAAGAAGTATTCATTATGAAGCTTTAGCATATAATCTTCCAGAGATGTTTCAGTATATGTATAGATGTAATATAGAAGATAACAGTGTATATTCATAAAACTGGAATTATATGCTCAAAAAACAAAAGAAAAGAAAAACAAGCACCATATATACTTATCATCAAATTGGTACTAATTGATCAACACTTATGTGTACATATGGTAGTAACATTCACTGGGTGTTAGGCAGGTGGGAGTGGGGAGAAGGGGATGGATATATTCATACAAAATATATATTTTTTTAGTTGAAATAGAGTCTCACTCTGTTTCCCGGGCTAGAGTGCAGTGGCGTGATCGTAGCTCATAGCAACCTCAAACTCCTGGGCTCAAGTGATCCTTCTGTCTCAGCCTCCTGGGTAGCTGGGACTAAAGGTGCACATTACCACACCTGGCTAATTTTTCTATTTTTTGTAGGGATAGGATCTTGCTCTTTGCTCAGCTGGTTTCAAATTTCTGAGCTCAAGTGATCCTCCTGCCCTGGCCTCCCAGAGAAGTAAGATTACAGGCAGAAGCCACTGTGCCTGGCCCTCAAAATACTTTTACATTTTTACCCTCCACCCTCCCTGTTTCTCTTCCATATTTCTCCATTCCATTAAAAGTACCACTTCCTGCCTGATCACTCATTGACTTTGCTTTGTCCATAGTAAGAGCATATTGATTGTTTAAAGAGATTAACTTTTCCCCTGGGTCAAGGAACTATGTGGTAATAAAAATATAAAAGATTTGTATTTTAAACATAGGTCCAGTCTAGGCTCCATCATAAAATTTTTATGCCATTAACAAATCAATTAATCTTTCTTGATTTTTAGAGTCTTTTCTATAATACATTATAGATAATGAATTTAAGAATTTCTATAAATTCTCTTTCTGCTTATCTGGGAGTTCTTATAAGAAAGTAAAGTAATATTCTATGTTTGTATACTTTTTTGTTGTAAAGCTGAATCAATTTTAAGTTTTAACTTCCTAGGAGAACATTAAATAGTAAGTTTCTGTGTCATTGAAAATATATTCTTTGTGTCACATCTTAGTCTCTTGTACTATGCCATTCTTCCACGTTAATCAGGCAGCTAGTTGTGTTGTACTATTTTAGGGAGGCAGATTTTTTTATAAGAGACTGTATTTGTGTTTTATTGCTTGTTGCTCTTGGTCCTTAAACAAGTTAATTATGGCTCCTGAACATCAGTTTTTCTTACTTCTGAAATGGGAAAAATTTTACCTTGCCTTCTTAAATTAAAAGAGATATAGACACATAGAAGACAGATAGATATAGGTACAGATATATACCATATGAATACACATACACATATATTTATAAAATGTATTTATCTAATGCATGATATTACTACTAAGAGAAATAGTACCATGGCATAAAAGCAATTTACTGAATTTAGAATCAGTGAGTCTGAAAATGTTTTGTGATTTTTCCATTATAAAGAAGAAAGCAATGCATTGTTTTCTCACTTGTCAATTGAGTAAAGTAATACTTGTTCTGCCCACTACACAGGGGCATTTTAAGCATCAAAACCAACATGAAATATGATAGGTGTGAAAACAGTTGGAAGATTGTGAAAATGTACAACCTACCTCGGGATCATATTACTACTGCTGCTCCTATATAGTGCTTAATACATACCCTGGACAAAAAATACTTAGACACAAAATATCCACTGACTGTAATCTAACTTTTTTCTCATAACATATTTTTTAACTGTGAATTTATTCAGATAATAGCATGATATAATCACTTTAAATAATTAGAAGGTCAGGATGATGTATACTGTACCAAATTCTGGAAATATTGAGGGGCATTGAGTAAATGCATGATTGTGTGTAAATGTGAGAAGGATAAATTTTGGTAGAATAAGGCTACGAAATAGCCATGAGAGGCTGCAGGCAAACTTGGAATTTATCAAAGAGGAAAAAGACTTACCAACGCCTTTGTAGAAACTACCAGACAGTGTTAACAAGGAAGGTAGAAGCAACAACATAGGGATTAAACTTCCAGGTAATGAAAAGGGATCCAGGTTTGAGAAATTAATGCATTCAGATAAACTCAGAAAGTCAGCTAAAGGATTTTAAGGCAATCCTAAATTCAAACATGAACTCACAAATAAAAATTATACGAAGAACGGATAGTACTAACATCATGAAGAAACATCACCCAAAGAAACAGAGCTAATATAGCAGACAAAAAAAGTACTTTACAACAATGATCAGTGAAATTTTGAAAGATAATTGAGGTTATTTTATTTATGATGCAAGAATTTTGATGGTTATGCACAAATACCCACTGGAAGCCTTGCAAATGAAAAACATAATAAGTAGTAAAACTAAAATCGCCCAAATATGAATAGTGATGTGGGGCGGAAAACATTTCCTTGAGTATATTTATATTACTCAAATATAGAGTAATAGAAAGCAGGACAGTTAAAACAAAAAACAGCATTCATCTGATAGATTTCCAGGAGGGAAAGAGTTGGGGGTGCAGGAGAGAGACTGAGAGAGAGAGAGAGAGAGAAAGTGCACACAATAAGCACTTAGGTTGACAGGACTCAACCAGTATGTAGGTGAATTTAATATAGGCATTACAGAGAGCAGAAATCAATTTGTCCTATACCTTTAAGTAGTGACACACACACACAAAAATTAGTATCTTCATTAAAAAGCTCCTTCATATCAGTTGAAAGAAAATACTTTCATTAATCATGTAAGTTAAAGCTCAGAGTAAAAGTAGTACATATATTACTAACCCTTCTCAAAAATGAAACAACTGGTAGAAAATGACCCAAACTCAGAGGCTAAGATTCTTTATTCCCTTGGAAAATAACTGGAAATTTTTAATTTTTCTTGTTAACACTATTTTAAAAATTAGGGCAAAAAAGTTAATTAGACCTCCTATTCAATGAAGTATATTATACCTTGTTGCCTAAATCAATGCTTTCAATTTATAAAATTCTACTCTTCGTGGTGACATTTCTGACTTTTTTAAAAAAATCATAAGACAGTTGTCTAATTTGGGGCCTCACCCAGAGATAAATGAACTTAATTGGCAATCATTCCTTGAAAGGGAAGAGAGAGGTGTTGATGCTCTTTATACAATGTTTTCTCACCTATGCATTCTTACGTTTATTTAATTTGTTGATTCATTCAACAAACAATTATTGCCTGCCTGCTATATCCCATTTAGTGTTCTAGGCACTGTGGATATATATGAAAACAAGACAGACATAGGTTATCATTTGAGTACTTTGTGTTCATTATCATGGCGACTAAATTTTTATAATGTGCATTAAAACACCCAAACTTCTGCCAATTTCTCTACTGATTTATCTCCTACATTTGGATTTAAATCCCGAGACTGAGTAGGGAAGAAATATGAGCCTGTAAACATACTGTCCCTTGTCCAAAACCATGTCAAAGCATGGTGGAGTTGGAAACCTGCAATCGCAAGCCTGAATACTATGTTGTACACCACTTCTGGGAGGCAAAGCCCAGTGTTTAAAGTTTATTATCTCTGTGTTCTTGAGCAAACTGAGAAAAGGATTTTTCTCATTTCAACTTTGGCAAAAAGTTACTCTAGAACTTAGCAACTTAACACACAACACATAACTTTCTAATGATTGCCTTCTGTCCCAGCAATCCACATTCTAAAATCCTAAAGTGTGTCAACTCAGAAAAGTTTGACTATTGTCATCCCCAGATGTAGATTTCAGTGCCCTCGGAAAAAGTAAAACATGAAATTAATATTAATGTGTCACTGCCATTGATACATTACCTCCCATACATTATAATCACATTTAGTTGTCGTATTTCTTGGCTGAATTATCCTCAGTCTCTATTGACTTTCACAAACTTTATTCCTTAATAAGTTATAGTCCAGTTATTTTGTGGAATATCTCTCAATCTGGGTGTGTGCACTGTTTTCTCATGATTAAATCCAGATTATTCATTTGGGGCAAGAATGTCACAAAAATGATGCTGTGTTGTTTTCACTGCATCCTTTTAGGTGGTGCACAATTTTGATTTGTCTCATGGATGTTTATGTTAACTTTGGTATTTTGAATAAAATGATGGTGGCCAAATTTCTCCACTGTTAGGCTGTTCCTTTTTTTCCTGGTAATTTGTTGCTATTTTTGCAGAAGTACATTGAAACTATATAAATATCTCACCCCTTTTCAAATATTACCCTTTTGTGTTAGTATCATTACCATTTCTTGGCCATATTATTATTATTGCAATTGTCAAAGGTGATTTTCTCATCCCACCATTTCTTCTACTCTTATTAGTTGGCATTCTACTGTAAAGGAAACTTTTTTTTTCCTCGAATTACTCACTTATATTGTTTATTTATTTCAGTGGGCACTCAAGAATTCCTAATTTATTCACTGGGATAAAATTGATCCCAATCATTATTTATTTGATTGCTCAATATTTTCCAAATTTTTCTAATAGGGACTCTCTCCAACTTGTCTTCTTTGTTCTTTTGACATGATCTCTCCATTCTTTGTGTTCCTCCTTACTTCCTGACACTAAAACCTGTTCCAGGCTCATTTTGTCCTTTCTGGGCCCTCTAATCAGTCATTTCTCCAAGGAATCCATGTTCATTTTAACAGAACATAGTATTTGGAAATCAAGACCGAGGTGCTGTGTGTGCTTATAAACACTGGGGTGTGGCTATTCCCAGGGCCCATCACTAGAGAAAGCTGGGGAAAGCATGCACACACACATATACATACACTTCTCAGTTTATTTATTTTTTCTATTATACTTAGATTGAAAACCATGAGTTCACACTGATACTTCTACTGCAACATCATAGGCTTCATTCTTATTTTCTCTCTTTCATATCCATACTTCTCCTCTCAATAAATGAGAGACCTTGCTCCCATTATCCTGAAATCCACACTATTTAATCAGTTTCCCTTGTATGTAATGAGTCTCCTATTTAGCAGTTAATCTTTCTTCTCTTACACACAACTTTTGCACCTCACTCAGACTTTGGCTCCCTACTTGGGATTGCTGCCACCACTGCTCCACGAAGGGAGGCCTGTCTCCCCTCCTTGAGCTCCAACTCCAACTCTGGGCTGCCACCTTTGGTGCCCCCAAGCAGGGCCCTCCTCACCTCACCAGGCCTAACACCCTCCTCCTAGCGTTAAGACTTGGGAGGTCAGCCAAGAGGGAGTGCATGGGATTGCTTTAAGAAACTGTTCGTTATTGCTGGATTGAATGGTAATTCTATTTTCAGCTCTTTGAGGAAGCTCCAAATTCTTTTCCACAAAGGTTGCACCAATTTGCAGCCCCACCAACTCTTTGGTTTTTATCCAGGAATCTCTCTCAGCTGAACTCCCAGCAAACATCAGTCCTCAAGAAACAAGAGGATTTTGGGTATTCTTAGATGGAAGTTACAGCCATTGTGATGAACACGATCTCACTCAATCCCCAACGCACCCTCTGAGGTTTGCAAAACAGATATTTAGACCCCCAATTCACTGCTGCAGAGAGGAAAGTTTGGGGTCAGAGGGACCTCGAGAAGTCCCCTAGTCCAGTGCTTCTCTAACTTTATATGCATCAGGATCACTCTCAGGGTATGTAAAAACCAGATTGTTGGGCTCCACTCCAGAGACCCAGAAATTCTGATTTCATGTGAAGAGAAGGGAGAATGCACATTGCTGCAAACCTTCCAGTGGATGCTGCTGTTCCTGGTCTGCAGAGCTCACTTTGAGAACCACTGGCCTAGTCTACGCGCCTGCCCAATATGGGAATTCCTTCTATAGCATCCCTGACATCCCTGTGACATGGTCACCAGATGGAGAGCCATTCGGGCATCAGGGAGGGAGCTCATTAACTCACAAGGTAGCCCGGGGAGACCTGTGGTGACCAGGGTTGGCATAGGTGGTACATTTGGGATTCAGGTTCCTCAGCAAGGGCACCTGGGTGTTGTCTTATGCCATGTAACAAGAGAATTTGCCAGTAGGAGCCACTGAATGTCAGAGCCTGTAAGATCTTCATAATGAGCTAGCCCAGTGGTTCTCCTTTTTTTTTTGAAACAGAGTCTCACTCTGTTGCCCGGACTAGAGTGCCGTGGCATCAGCCTAGCTCACAGCAACCTCAAACTCCTGGGCTGAAGGGATCCTTCTGCCTCAGCCTCCCGAGTAGCTGGGACTACAGGCATGTGCCACTATGCCCGGCTAATTTTTTCCATATATTTTTAG
>CAUYMX010100122.1:0-16796 GCA_963573855.1 Lepilemur septentrionalis | reverse complement strand
TCCTGTCCAGAACTGCTTCACGTAGGAATATATAAGTGGGACACTTGAAAACATGGGAACAATCCTGTTTTACCCTGAACAAGGGTTATGATTGACATTTGGAGCAGTACATTTCTTCACTGCATGTGCCATGTAGCTTCCCTGGCCCCTGTGCATTGTGACAACCAAAAACTGCCCCAAACGCCGGGCGCAGTGGCTCACGCCTCTACTACGAGCACTCTGGGAGGCCGAGACGGGCGGATCATTTGAGTTCAGGAGCTCGAGACTAGCCTGAGCAAGAGCGAGACCCCGTCTCTACTATAAATAGAAAGAAATTAGCTGGACAACTAAAAATATATAGAAAAAACTAGCCAGGCATGGTGGTACATGCCTGTAGTCCCAGCTACTTGGGAGGCTGAGGCAGAAGGATCTCTTGAGCCCAGGAGTTTGAGGTTGCTGTGAGCTAGGCTGACGCCACGGCACTCTAGCCCGGGCAACAGAGTGAGACTCTGTCTCAAAAAAAAAAAAAAACTGCCCCACACATTGCCAAACATGCCAACTCCCACTCCCACCTTCCCCCCGCCCCGACCTGGGATCAATTAATTGAACTGCTCATGCCTGTGAAATTAAACAGGGAGTAAAGCAATAAAAAGAAGTTTAAAGGAGTAAGAAAACAGACACCCTAAAAAGCAGTTGACTACACGTGATAAAATTATACAGAACTAAATATGCACACAAGTATAAGTAAAATTGGGGAGATCTAACTCAGATGGGTGGACTGTACCCAAGGTCAATACCCTGGTTGTGATATTGTACTATGGTTTTACAAGCTGTTACTGCTGGGTAAAGGGCACAGGAGATCTCTCTGTATTATTCCTTACAAATGCATGTGAATGTGCAATTATCTCAAAAATTTCAACTGGAAAAAAAAAAAAGCACTTAAGGGCAGCCATAGCTGAATCATAAATGCTGATCTCCAGCCTCGGACCCTCCAAATTCTCCTACTCCCATTCAGCAGCATACAGTGTGCAACAGTCTGTTTATAGACTCAGGGAAACCAGCATTCAAGTCTTGACTATCACTAGCTGTGTGACCTTGAATAAAGTACATAACCTCTCTGAACTGCAATTTCCTCATCCAACAAATGGGAATAACAGGACTGAGTCCCAAGTTTTTGTGGAATGATTCGATGTCATATGTGCTCAATACATGGCCAGATTCCTACTTCTCCAGTCCTTTGGTTGCTGGTTGGAGAACGTTGTCCCAAGTTCTCAGCCACCACTTTCTCTGTGCAGCACCTTCAACTCCTTTGTACCCTATCTCTCGCACTGCACCTGCCCCCAAACCCTGGGCCACACATTCAACCTGCACACAGACTTCCTGTCTCCTGACACCGAGGGTCTGCACACCAGTAGAGACAAAGCTACAAATGTGCAGGCCGAGCTGAGCTGAGGTTCCACATCCCACTCAGGCCAGTGGGCTGCTCGCTTCCTGCCCCCCGCCTCCCCACAGCGGCCAGCGGCAGGCCGCAAGCTGGTTGGCACCTAGAGGTCTGTATCAGGCTGTTTGGATGCTGAAGTAACCTGGAGGGCAAGGGCGGTTCTGACCTCTGGTCTCCAGGGATTGGTCTTCCAGCCCTTCCCTATGGCTCTCCCACCCACACAGTTCCAAAGCAATGCAGGAACCTATAGACTGGTCCTCTCACCAGGCTCTGCAGGGTGGAATCCTAGGCTCTGGACTGCCCATGAGCTCCAGCAGGAGCTAGCCACAGCAGGCGGTGTGCCATGGCAGAGGGCAGAAAAAGGGCTCAGCAGGACAGGGAATCCCCAGTGGAATATGCCACCTTGGCCGTCCCTTTGCCTGGGTGCCCTGTGAGAGAGGGGTGTAGGCTGGAAGGGTAACAGGCTGTTCCCTTAGCACAGGAGAAAAAAGAATTACAGACTGTGTCTGACCCTGCTAACCCACAGACTAAAGGACGAATCTTTTATCTGTATTATGATGATGAGGATGAATCCTCATCCCTGCCAATACCAGGATGCCTCAAAGTCAACACACAGGTCCACACCTTGCTTTGTCTATGTGGGATCCCATCCAAGGTTCCCAAGTGGAGCCTCCTCATCTAAATCAGTCCCCAGGCTCCAGAACAGCCTGGAATCCTGCTGAACCACCCCAGATGTTGGGAGCCTTCGTGTGCCAGGAACCCATGCCCTGGCCAGCCCTCTGCTCCTGTGTTCAGTCCCAGAAACCTGATCCAAGAGTACACAGTACACCCCACACAAATCCCCTGCCCATTCAGCCCACTGCCTTCTGTGGGTGGGTCGAATGGTGCAGAAATCACCAAAGCCATATTCCGCTGCCCCCAAAAGCTTAGACCAGAGCCTATCCATCCCGAGCCCCTCTGCGGCCACCACGAGCACTGTTCAGTCTCTGTGCCAGCGGCAGCAGGCCCCAGGCTGGTGGGTACTGCAGGCCAGGAAGGGACCTCATGAAGGACAGGGCCCTGGTATCACCTCCGTTATCCCTCCTACACCTGCAGCTCCACCTGCCTCCCTGACACCAAGCATCCTCCCCTCGACCTCTTCCCTGCTCCGTGTCAGTGAGGCTCCAACCAATTGGCCCATAGTGAACCTCTTTTCCCAGGCTGGGTTCCACCATCACTGGCCACGGGGTAGTGATCCACCTGGCTGAAGCAGGGCCTGTCGGATTCTCCTTCCCAGGAACTGCAGACTGGGACCTGGAGATGCAGACGTGGGGAGGGCTTGGTGCTGAGCCCCGTGAACGGTGGCCGCGGACAGCAGGTCCCTGAGCTCCCAGGCTGAGACCCCTGGAGCTTCTCTCACTTCTGCCCACCCCAGGTATGGCAGCTCCGGGTCTTCCTTCAGCTCCGTTCTCTCACTGCTCCAGGGTTCTTCTACTTCTTTCCTTTTTCCCCACCAAGTGAACCAAATCTGATTTTGTTGCTTGCACAACCCAGAGCTCAAGCAGGGATTTGGAATCAAAAGTTGAATCAGGAGTAAAGAGTATTTTTGCCCACTCATTCTCTGCCCTGTTTATCTCAGGAGGCTCTTTAGGGGCCCCGGAGCTAGGACTGGTCAGGTAATTAGAAACACATGCCCCTCTATGTGTTTCCAGAGAAACAGCTCAGACTGGGACCCCCGGGAAAGGACCCCAGAGGCCCTGAGGCCCCACCGGACCAACACATTGATTTCTGGAGAGCTTCTCACCCTGATGGGCAAGTCCTGAGCCCTTCCGTGGAAGGCTGGCGTCCCCTGTAGATGCTGCCTGCCACGCCCAAGTTCAGGGCCCCTGAAAGTGGCAGCTTCTGTGTCAGTGGCATCAGCTCAGCCTCCCCAACAAGTCAGCCTGACTCATGACAGGGGAGAAGGGACAAGCTTTATTTCTGGGAAGAAGACTGCTATTTCGTATTTACAATAACTCTGCAGGGCCCACTGCGGGGCTTTGCTTGTGGCGCTGGTAACTACTGGCCACTTCCACGTGTCTGAGCCGACGTCTTCACTCATCAATGGCGTCATCCTTGTCTTTCTTCCCTTCCTCAGTGTCTCCTGCATCTTTCAGATTTTGGCGAGCAAACTCCTCAAAAACTAAATTTTCATCCTGGAAACTAAAATAAAACAGACAACATTTTGATCACTGTACGCTCCTTGGAGCTGAAGCTGAAACAAGATCCTTGATCTCCGTTTTGCAACCAAGGAACAGATCGAGGTTTTGCCCGTGACGGAACACGAAGCATGCCGTTTCCTCGTGGCTTTCGTCTAAGATCTCATTAACAAGCACAAGCGAGAGGACGCAGAGCAAGCCGGCAGACCCAGCGCGGCTGCCCGGGCCCTGCGTGCCAGGGAGCGGGAGGGAGGCGCGGGCCCTGAGCGCCCTGAGCGCACAAAGACTCAAAGGGGGGTTCGGGCTAGAGAAGGAGGTCCCACCACGCAAAGCCGGGGCAGCGTCCAAGTGGCTTACCTTTCCTTAGCTGGAAGCACACATCAGGGAGGGGTCGGGGGCAGGGAAGGAGAGAGAGAGATCTGTTAGCATAAATTCTGTCTCATACCTGTATCTGGAAAATTCCTACCTTGCTTGGGTGACTTTATAGTTTGCGGGATAATCCGGATACATGCAATTCATGATTCCCGCATGTGATTCCTGCTTCTTGCCGACCCCACTGCCTCTCCCTGCGTCTTTAACCACTGCTTCCCTTTCAACGTCCACGACCCTCCTCTCCTCAAAGGAAACCCCCTCAATCTCGCCCCTAAGACACCTGCCCTGATCATCCTCACCCCCTTGGATGTTGCTTCTCTTTTCGAAGCATTTCTCCCTAAGTGCCCTTCAGATGCCTGGTGTCCTTAGGGTGCCTGCTCCAGGCACCTCCATCCTGCTGGGCTCCGGAGCGGTAGAAGCTCACCAGCACCCCAAGGTTGAAATGTGCGCTAAAGGCTGAGGGCCGCCCCCAACTCTCTGTTTTCAACTTCTATTAACATGTTGATCTTTTTTTTTTTTTGAGACAGAGTCTCACTATGTTGCCCGGGCTAGAGTGCTGTGGCATCAGCCTAGGTCACAGCAACCTCAAACTCCTGGACTCAAGTGATCCTCCTGCCTCAGCCTCCTGAGTAGCTGGGACTACAGGCATGCACCCCCATGCCCGGCTAATTTTTCTATATAGTTTAGTTGGCCAATTAATTTCTTTCTATTTTTTTACTAGAGACGGGGTCTCGCTCTTGCTCAGGCTGGTCTTGAACTCCTGACCTCGAGCGATCCACCTGCCTCGGCCTCCCAGAGTGCTAGGATTACAGGTGTGAGCCACTGAACTCGGCCTCATTGATCTCCTTTTGTTGGGTTGTGTGCACGTGTTTTGTGTCCCCAGATTAATTGCTATTGGTTTGAGTGGTTTTTGTTCCTCCATAGCTTTCTGCCGACCTAGTGAAGCACTGGTGGCATTAAAGAACTGCACCTGCCGCTTTTTAGGAGCACAGCAGTGGCTTGATGGTGACCCACAGCTGTTGTGACTCATCCCCAGCACTGTCAGGGAAGTGCTCATCCAAACATCCCCTGGGCAAGAAACAGCCTGCAGCCCACAGTGCAAAGGGATCAGATTACAGCAACTGGGTCCATCGCCTTGAGGTAGACAACAGGAAGAATCAAATCCACAGGATTCCATACAGATGCTCTTGACAGGGACCATAAAAACTTGCTAGCCTTTCCACAGCACTTATTACCTACAAATTACTTGGCCTTGGGCTCTGGGAGGGCTTAACTACAACTCAGGCTTTCTCTGTTTAGAATCCAGGAGCTAGGCGGAGAAGATATTAGGTATGAGATTTGGTGACTCATGGATCTCTAGAAATCAGAGTTTTGAGACCATGGGATGATTTGTCCTAATCCTTGCTCCCTGTAAAGGGACCCAAAAATGTCCACCAACAGATGAATGGACAAACAAAATGCGGTTTTTGTTTCACGGTACAAAAGATCATTGTTTTGTCCTGACATTGTGATAAGTTCAACGTCAGGGCCATAATGACTAGAATATGAAAATGTCTGTGGAGGAAGAATAACTCCACTTCTCCCAAATTAAATCACAAAGTCTGTTCAAAGCTCTAGAAAACAACCCAACATAAACTATGGCATTTCCTCAGGTGGCCACTTTTTTAACGTCCTTGAAAGGAACCACAAGGTATCTTAATGTCACACAGTTAAAAAATAGTCTTCTAATGATAAAAGCATAATGAATTAAAAATGTACGGCTGGACTCCAGTTTTTTCCAAGGGAAGATTTTGGCAAAGTGCACTGAGGGTTTGAATCCAAAATATTTGGAAAGGGCAGTTTCAGGCAAAATATTTTTGAGAGGAAACCTAAAATGAATACAAGTGCTCATTCTAATGTGTAAATGGCATTTCATTATCAATGTAGAAAAGCCATTTATGAAGTATGAGAAAAATAAACCCTGCTTATTTATACAACTTTTACTTAAAATATTCCTTACTACTATAGCTATGGAGAGTTCTCATTCAGACAGGTCTGTTTTTCTTTCCTGTTAACTGCCTTAACACACAGTGAAGAATTTTTTCTCACAATTTCTGAGATTGCAACTATATTATTTTTGCTGCTTCATTTACCTTTTTGGAAAGAGATTTATGGAGATGGAACTCACATACCATACAGCTCACCTCTTCACAGTGTACAGTGCAGTGGTTTTAGCATGTACACAGAGTTGTACAACCAGTGCCTTAGCATCCACACAAGAGCCAATGGATTTACAGTTCAAATGAGCGGAGGTGTCAGGAACCAAGCCCGACCCTCTTTTCTCGTATTTTCTGTATTCTCATCACAACTGCCCCTGTCAAAAATATTTATCATCTTCTAAATGCCTGTTAATGCTCCCAAATGAAACAAAAGGGCTTTTGTTGCACAAAAAAACCACTCTCTGAAATTTATTTTTTACCTAAATCATCTTTAAATCTAAATTGACAGCAGAGCATTTACTCTTAAATCATTCCTAGTAAAACCTCACCAGATTGTCCCCCTCCAAGGCAAGGAACATACATCCTCCACAGCCACCTAGAGGGGGGTGGGCTCAGGACGGAGCAGGTGAGGAATCGCACCTGGCCACGCCCACGCTCAGAGGTGTGGTCAGGAAAGACTAAAATCCATAAATCTGCAAGTAGTGCAGAGCTGGAGAAAGCCAAGAAAGGGCACAACTGACCTGCGTCCTCAGGCTGGGGGTGCATGAGGCGGAAGGGGACCTCAGTGGCCACTTCACTGGAATAAAAGCAGAACGCTGATTAGTGAGAACACACATCCGCACGTACAGCTGTAAACCACACGGCAAAGAGCTGCGGCTACCCGATTCACAAGAGATCCCCAGGCCCAAGCTGAAAACAATTAATTCAGTGGGATTGGAAACAAAACAATGCAAATTGACCAAGGCGAAATAAATAAATAAAAACAGAAATCAGGAAGTGATCAAGTAGGAATTTTAAATGTCTTCCCTGGAACGTGATCTAGAAACCTCACATATGTATGACTGAGGCAGCTGGTATTTTTAGGTTCCTTTTACTCGTGGTTGTTGGTTACAGTGACGTGATATTGTGAGTGAAGAAGAGGTGAAATCCTGGAGAAAGGATAGTTTCTAAAAATATTCTTTGCCACAAGGTACACCGTTTTTAATATGTTGAAATCTCTGTGAAGCTGGTGCATTGTGGGCTGGGCACAGTCCCTTGCTACAGAACAGAACAGAGATGAGTAGGAACCACAGAATCCCAAAAGCTTTGGGGTGACTTGGGCTTACACAAAAAGGAGGGAAAGAGGTCAGGAAGGTTTCGGGGATGCTTCCAAAGGCAGTGGGCATCATTTCCTAACACCTCTGAGCAGAACTGCGAGAAACTAGCTTTCACAGGCTGCTATTTGGGCCCCCAGGTTTGTTGTCTTTGGTACTCTGAGAATCAGGCAGAGAAGGGAAGCAAAGACGCTTACCTGGAGGTGAGCTCGCCCAGAAAGCTAGAAAACACAAAACAAATGGCTATGGTGACTGTCTGCAGCGGGAACGGGACTTCATTCCCCATTATTCAGAGGCAGGACACAGCCCGGTTCTCCTGGCCCGGCTCCCTAACTCACAGCTTCCAGGATCTTTGCTTTAACGCTCAACTTCACTCCTCCTATCACCTGTGAGTTCATCTCTTTCTCAAGAGGATTAAAATGAGGACTCACTTAGGTTCAAGCCATAACATTCAATAAGCCACAGAGGGCATTGTGAGACACCTGCTAGCCACTATTCTTGACTGCTAAAAGAAACTTCACCCTGTGTTTAGATCCTCTTGGGGAAAAGAAAAAAAAAGCACTATCCACTTTGAAAAATACAACAAATACAAACACTGTGCTAAAACATACGCAGAACAGACCTGTGTTCTACTTTGTTGCCCCCAACCAAAATTTGGGGAATTCTTTACCTACTTAGAAATATGGAACATATGCGTGGACTCTCCTTTGACGGCTGAACTACCCAAGCCTCATTAAGGTAGAAGACCAGAGCCTTTGGCAATGGTATTTGAAAGGAAGATGAGAATTCAAGTTTTTCCCTTATTGGTTTTTTTTTCCCCTTACAGACAGGGTCTTGCTCTATCATCTGGGCTAGAGTGCAGTGATGAGATCATAACTCATTAGAACCTCAAACTCCTGGGCTCAAGCAATCATCCTGCTTCAGCCTCCCATATAGGTAGGACTGCAGGCACATGCCACTTTTTTTTTTTAGAGATAGGGTCTTGCTATGATGCCCAGTCTTATCTCAAACTCCTGGCCTCAAGTGATCCTTCTACTCTAGCTTGCCAAAGTGCTGGGATTAAGTTTTTCTCTTTTGATGAGATTAAAACAATGAAAGAAATTGGCTTCACAGGAAAATGTATATCTGTTTCCTTAGAAATCAGATATTTGTACTCTTGTATGAAAAGGAGCCTTCCAAATCCTGTGATTACACATTTGGGAAGGGAAGGGAAGGTCCTCTCTTTATGGATGTTTGCCTCCTAAGATGCAAATAAATGAAGATTTAATGAGAGTTCATGTTATAGCAGTTATTTTTTTTCTGAAGCACAATATAACATTCAACTAATTTTCATTCTTGCCTGTCAACTTCTACCACCTGGGCATAAGCACACTTTTGCAAAGTGGTACGAACAGCACACAAGTTTCATAGTCTGCTTTTCTACCTCTTTCCACATGACATTATATTGGACAAAATTATGAAACTAAACAAAATCTCTCCCAAACTCCACTTGGTAATCAGTAGAAGCTACAGCTTTCCTTTGCTGTCTGCCTCCCAATCACTCAGGAAAGGAATGACCAAGGCAGAGCAGACCAATCATCGGCTCTGGGACACTCACCCTGACACCGTGAGCTTCACCTTGATCTGGTAAGACACCAGGATCCCCAGGACGGTCCGGTCTATGCCCTCCTTAATGCTGCCCAAAGAGAAGGGAAAAGGAGAAGGATGCAGGAGAGCAGCAAAGTAAGCCTTTAACCTCCCAGCCCCGCACACAGGCATGGGGGCGTCTTCTCCAGGAATTGGGGAACTCAACCAAGCTGCCAAAGTCCTAGAACTTCACACGTCTGGGGCATTGGAAGAACTCCTGTGTCTTCCCCCAAGAAGTTCACAGAGGACGGAGAGTGCTTCCCCCTCCCTCGTGCTCAGCCTCTACTCACGCTCGTGCACCTGGTCATCCAGCCAGAAACCTCATGCTTCTTGGCTCCTCCCTACCCCCCACCTGCACAAACTGCCATCCCTGGAAGGCACCCCATCCTCCTGCAGGCTCTGCCCGCCTGGGTTATCTCAGCAACTTATCTCCTCCTCCCGAGCGATCTTCCAGATTCGAGCCTTTGCAGGGAGCCTTGGCACCTTGGCCTTGGCTGTGCCCCAGCACCTCCGGTACACCAGCCTTGCCAAACACAAACCTGCCCCAGAATGCCCTCCTTTGCTCCTGCCCCCAGGACCTCAAGTTGAAGTACTCCCCCCACCGCAAAGCCTTCCTTCCTGGACACCTGCAGGTAGCACTGGGTCTCCCTGCTCTGTGCACGTGGACACTCTGTTACAGCCCTCAGCACAGGGAACCCTGATTGTTCTTGGCCATACCTGACAGCTCTGTGCCCCCAGCACCCAGCATGGGGCCTGGCACCCAGGGAGAGCTCAGTCAATGTGTAAGTGAATGAATAGGGTGCATGAGACCCTCAGGTGTGCCCCAAGGATAGTGTAATGTGACCTTCCTCGACAAAAACTTGATTCCAGATTCCACTAACGCGGACTGAATTCCTCCTACCCGACAGGCACCGTGCGGGCATTTCATCACATGAAATTGATGCTATTATCACATGTGATCCAACCCGGCAGGCAGGAGTATTCCAGGCTGCTAATCGCAGGAACTAAGTTATGGAAAGAATATCGTGAACATGTAGCCAAGACGCCATGAGTGACGATGGAAGCATGCTGGAGAACCCGGAAGGCTACAGGTCGTGCTGACAGCTCTGGGAAGAGAGCTGAGGCGGTGGCCAGGCAGGTGCTGTGCCTCTGATAGGTACCTTGAACACGTGCTTCCAGGACCACAGTGCTCCCCAAAGAACTCCCGCGGCTCACTGGGCCCTAGAGCACCTTTAACACGTTGATTGCCCTGCTAGAAAAAAAATTTTCCTTGGGGCCACGGTGTTTCATTAGGAAAATAGAATAAAAATTTCAAAAACAAAATGATCCAAAAAAATAAAAAAATAAAAATAAATAAAAAATAAAAAAACAAAATGATCCTTTCTAATTTAATGAAAAGCATGTTATTTTGTATTATTTTCTGTGCATGAGTTATATGCAACTTGAAAAATAGTTCACATGGCTCCCAAGGTGGAGAGACATGAGTTACACATGCTTCACAAGGGCCCGGACTCAAAACTAGTGTGAATCAAATACAACTCACATGGCATTTAATGTGTTAAAGAGGACAAAATACATTTATTCTTTGACTCCTACCTGCTTTGTGCCACGTTTGCTGTCTACCCTGCTGGTCTCAGACAGTGTGAGTGTCGGGGCCGTAGGGTCAAACATGCCAGCCCCTTGCCTGTTAGCATCACCTCACAGGCGGTCGCCTGGGCCGCAGAGGGAGCCTCCAGCACATCACTCGGGGTGTGGCAGTGAACGGGCCTCGAGCTTGGGTCTCCTACCCAGACACTCGGGGTTCACCAACAGACGTGCTCCCCAGAGCACAAGGCCGAAAGGCAGCCTGGAGCAGCAGCGATGCTGCCTTTGGAGCCTCCCTGCACAGCCCCGCCTAGATCTGCGGCCTGACTTGGCCAGTGCTCCTTTGAGTCAGCCTCAGCAGATCGGGGCTTACTTTCATTACATTCAGTCAACAGCCGAGGCCATCAGGACCTCTCATTCTCCACTTTTCCTGATGGCAATGAATAAATGAATGAATTTACCCAATTGCATTGCCCAGTTTATTTGCTCAGGGCACTACACCAGCTCTGATGCTTAGGAAAGTAGTATCCGACATTTCTGGAGCACTGACTGTGTGATAAGCAGCACATTTTACATGGACTGTCTCTTAATCTTTATAGCCGCTCTGTGAGATTGGACTGTTATCACCCTCACTTCACAGACGAGAGAACTGAGGCTCTCAGAGAGCTCAAGACATTTGCTGTGGGTCGCCCAGAGGGCAGGCAGTGGAGCTGGGCTTAGCACAGGGCTGTCTCCAGAGCCCACAGATATAACCCCCACCTCGTGCCAGGGTGGGAGTGGGATCCCTGTTTGGGCCCCTAAGTCTGCGCTCCCCACCGCAAACACCAGGCTGTCATGCTGCACACGTGCGCCTGTGAGCAGCCCCGGGGGCACAATGAGAGGGGAGCCACTCATAGGTCTCAGCTCATGTCCTGGGCCTCGAGGACTCACATGGTGCTGGAGGCGAGGTTCGTGTCCTCGTGCTTGATCTTCCCGTCCAGGGCGATGCCTCTCCTTTCTCGATTGTTGGACAGCAAGGGCACCAGCGTCAGCGTCTTAGTCAAAGTGCTGTTTGGTGGCACTTTTTCTCTGGAGGAAGAAAAACAGAGAGGAGATTTATAACCATAAAAGCTACTGTCAACCCCACCAGCGCCTATTTGCCATTTAGCATCTTCTAGGATCAAAGTTTCCATATCCACTCACTAGGGAGATCAGTTCAGGTGCCTGTGAACTTGCCTTACGAGAAGCAGAACAGTGTTACTGAAATCCCAGAGTGGGCTGGCAGCAACAGTAGGGCATTTCCTCAAGCATCTTGGTCTGCTCTGAATTGCTGAATTTCTAGAACATTCTATGGCATTAAATGAGACCAGCTGGCACAAGAGTCAATCTCCTCCTGAGACTTTGTGAGCAACACAGTGGGCTGCGGAGCCTTGTGGCTAGTGTCTGCGACACGCCCAGGCTGGAAAGGCTCTTGCAGCTGAACACTGTCGCTACTGGGGGATCGAGTGTGACTGCGTGGTGGGTGGGGGAGAAAGGTGACGCGGGGCCCTCCATTTGTGAACCCCACACAGGACTGGCCTGGATTCAAAGCAGCACGTGCCCTTCTCTACCGGATCTTCTCGATTATCAGTCGGGCTGTGGGTTTCCCAGCAGCTGACAGATGGCAGGGCCCTCATGCCAAAGGATGGGTCTGGGATTGAGCTAGGGACACAGCAGGGAGCGTTTCTCCAGGGCCTGGCGACATTGCTGGGATCACGGTGCAGCCTCTGAGGCTGGAAGGTCAGCTCTGCCACTTGCGCGCACACCAGGCCTGTCCTTGCAGCCTCTCGCCTCATCCCCTCACAGCCCCATACCAAGGAGGTGCTCTCAAGATCCCGGTTTTGCAGACAGGGAGTGTGCCCAGTCACATGGCTGCACACCCTGACGTCAGAGCCCATGTACGCCAGCAACACGCCCTCCATCCTATAGCCACCAGAAGAAGGCAGGGTGTGGCCTGAAAACCCTGCCCAGGAGCTGGCATCAGGACTGTTTCCTGAGCCTGTTCCAAGAGAGCTGGAAGTGTGAACTGCCTCTTTCTGGAAGGACTGCCCTATTTGATTTCCCTGGGGAGTCTATAGCAGCTGCAGCTTAACCTGCCTCTAGTGTATATGGGCAGCTCTTTACAGAATTTTGCTTGAGCCCAGGGTGGCCCACGTCCTCCCATCTGGGTCGGGTAAGCTTAATTGGGCAGTAGTATTGACAAAGGCAGAAATTGCATCATAAAGGTGACCGGAATAGGAAGGGGGCCCTGGGCTGGGTTCAGATGAGAGCCGTTTCTGCTGCAGAGCTTACCAGAGGACTGTGCCAGGGCCCTGAGGCCACTTCCCAGAGCGCTCAGGATCTGGGACTGGGTGGTGGGGAGTGGCTTGGGAGTCAGGTCTGACCTGTTTCCAAGGAGGCCTGCCTATCAGAGCCCCAGGAGCCACAGGCTTCTGGGACCGTGGCTCGTGCACTGCAGCCTTCTGGGTGGCCACTAGCCTGAGACCTGCTTCCATGATCTGGCCCAGCTTCCTAGCCTACCCTCACCTTTAGGGGGACCCTGGAATGATTTCCAGTTTCCTGGGAATCATTTGGCCCAAAATGTACCCAAGAGTTTAAAACAGGCCCAGATCATGGGCTATATATTAGAGGAAAACTCAGCCAGGAGCATTTGCCCCTGTTGCTGTTGAGCATATGCCACAAGGCGAGCCAGGGCCAAGACCCCCAGGGCACCAGGGTGCACAGGGAAAACCCTAAAAGGTAGGGCGGAGCCCGGGCCTGGGAGAAAAGGAGGCAGTTAGTGGGTGGCAGTTCTTTCCTGCTTTCCTCCCCTGCAGACCTGTATTGCAACTTAAAGCTGAATCTGTTTTGAGTAAATAGTAAAAGTTTTTCTTAAAGTTGCATTTTTTAATATTATGTAGTAGTATCTTAGTGAATCAGTTTGTCTTTCCTCACCGCCAGCCCCAACCCTTCTCTAACCCTGGTAATATTTGTTACATACAATGGTGCTTAGAACAAACATGCCAGCCGGGCAAAGACGAAAGACCTGCTCCCGAGCTCTCCTCTCAGGGGCCTCTCCTACCCACCGCCAAGCCCCGCGTAGTAAATAAATCTGTCTGACTTCCTGGCACAGAGCAAAGGTGGGCAGGTCTCTCATGCCAGCATAGGGGAGCCATTGCAGGATTATCCTTTGGTTTTGATTCTAACAAAGGGAGAAAAGTCATTCAAAGCAACTGGCTAAGAAAGAATGGACACATCATTCTAATCTAGCTGTCATTGGTACAAGATTTTCAAATTGAGGTCAAATGATGGGGAATCCTAGTCCAGGTGGACAGTTCGTTTGACTCTCTGAGGGGGGCAGAAATAGTATCCACTCCTAACTACTCAATCCCAGGACAAATAGGCCCTGATGTTCCCATGGTGACATTTCCAACCGTACTTCTCTCCTCTCTGTCATTCTTTAGCTTGGCCTGAGCCTCGGAACCCCCGTGAGATGGGCAATGGAGGTGTAAGGTGAACGCAGGGTAAGATGCGAACTCGCTTTGTAGCCCTTGCAGGGAGGAAGGGGAAGGAAGTGGAAGGCTGGCGGGCTCGCCGAGCATTCTAGTTCCCTCTTCAGCCATGAATAAAAGAGGAACTTGACAAAGAAGGCTGGGCAGCCCAGGAAATGGAAGCCCAACCAGCTACTCACTGTGTTTCCTCTGTGGCCACCGGCTTGACGTAATAGTCACTTGAGTAGAGAACCACATTGGCCACTTGTTCCACTGCAAAGGGAGACAGGAGTCGGGTGATCAGTCCCGGGTCCCACCACGCACGTGCCTGGTCCCTGATGGCCTTCCAGAGACACGCTGCTCTCGGCTCTCAGATGACCATTTTAGTCTACTTCCCGGGTTCAATCCTTAGCCCACAGCTTCAAGGCTGCAGTTTCCAAGTTCTGTCCTCAGCCCATTTCTGGTCACCCGTAACTGGCTCTGTGTCATCTCCCACCTGTGACTCAGTCTCCTGAGACTGCAGCTCCCGGGAGAAGCCTCCTCTTCTCGGAGCCCATGCTATACCCCTGGTGTCCTCCAAAGGCACACTATCTGCCAGCGTCCTGAAACTCACCCTCTGCTCTTTCCCCAAACCCAGCCCCTTCCAACATCTTCTGTCGTATTTAATGAGCATCTTCCCTCCTGCTCGCCAAGAAACCATCTGGCACAGGGGGCCCTCCGGGAGGGCATGACCATGGCAAGGCAGGAAGGTCACTTGTCAGGGATATTGTCCCAAGACAAAGGCCAGCCCTAAGCAGGCACTGGGATGAATGAGATGCCCTTTCAGGTTTTTCTGCCTCTGCCACCCTGCTGCCTATGACAAGAGAGACACACAGGCAGGGCCTTATTGGGCCAGAGAAGGGCTCCTCAGGAAGTATGGTCAGGCTGAGAAATTCTACAAGACTCTGCCCTCCAGTTTTGAGAAGATCCTACAAACCTAGTGCTTTAATCCTCTTCACTGTCTTCTCTGTGTTATTGGTCACAGTCACGGTCACAGGGATGGGCTCCCCGTGAAAGTAGATCTGGAAAAGTCGGCAGACAAGTCAGAAAAGGAGAACAGAGTGTGGTGGCGCCTTTACTCTTGGGGCTGTCTCCATCCGTCTCCATCCCCGTAGCTAGAGTAAAGGCGGCTGAATTCCTGCACTCTTAAGGAAGAGGCAGTGACGGCCAACCCTCCAGGGAAGGGTCCGGAACACGTTCTGCCCAGTCTGTGGGAGGCAGGGGAGGATAACAAAGTTCTGAGCGTTGCGTTGGGGGAAGCCAGGGGGGTCTTCAGTGGAGTCATGAGGTTACGGGGGCAGGATGAGTGAAAGGAAAGGAAACCTCCAGCACGACCCCGTGCAATCTCGCCCCAGGTGGGTGCACCCTTGCATGAGTGCACACCCACACACGCATGCGCACGCAGTGTGCACACGACTGCTGGTGCCCGGAGGAACCAGAGACAGCCTCCCACCGTGACACCTCTAATAGATGACATCACCCCTTGTGGCTTCTGTGAAACTTAAGTTTCCTGGGCAGTAAAGAATTTGGGATGCCACACCTAGCGATGCTGCACTAGCGAACAAGGCCCACGGGGCGGAGGGAGGGCAGGGACAGCTGCGGCAGTTATGTGAAAAACACCCCTGTCCTGTCCCCGTCTGTCAGGACAGCTCCTGGGTGGGATGCAAGCCAATCTGACCCTATTCCAAGGGTCACAGTGACTAGTTCCAAACTATGAAAAACGTCGTTTTTTTCAGCTATGCTAGAAACAAGACTACATGTGGCATGCCCACGCAGTTGGGGGCTGGTGAAGAGGGGGCACCGGCCATCCCAGGCCTGCTCCCCCACGGGGCGTGGCAATGGCGGTGGTTACCTCTTTGCTGAGGGAGACCGTGAGGTGCAGGGGCTTGTCAGACATGAAGAACTGCCAGGACGCCTCAGCGCGGGGCTGCGGGCCCATTTCGGGCGGAGCGTGTTGTACTTTCCGGATCAGTAAGCGCACGGAGCTCCTGCCGAGACAGTGCCAGAGAACCCGGCTGAGCGCCTGGCCGCCGCAGGGGGACCTCGGGTCTCTCCCGCAGTCTCCCGGGATGCTTCAGGAACGAAGAGATGGGATGAACCAGAAGAGGGATAGGCCACTGGGCTGAGCCAGAGGATCTGGTTTCCGGTCCCTTCTCCGGTATTCCACCGACCAGGTGGCACGGGCAGGGCCACGCCCTCGAGGGCCACCTACGGCCTCTGTCAGGCTCCAGCTCTGCCTCCTTCTGGGTGAGGCTGATGTGTGACTGCACCATGTCCCTTATGTGACAGGGACGCACTATTACTCCCCTCCATTATCGTAAGCGTCCAGGGACGTGTATGTGGCACACGGGGAGAAAACTGAGAGGCACAGTACGAAAAGGAAGCCGAGCCCAGGGGCTGGGAGGCTGGGGGAAGCGGGGCTGTTGCTTAATGGCTACAGACTTGCTGTTCCAGGTGGTGGAAAAGTTTCGGGTATGGACAGTGGTGATGGTTACCCGACATTGTGACTGCTCTTAACACATTGACTGCTACACCAGGAAAAAAATTTTTCCCTGGGGCCACAGTATTTTATTATGAAATGGAATAAAAACTTCAAAAACAAAGCGATCCTTTCTCATTTAGTAAAAACTGTGTTATTTTGTATTATTTTCTGTGCGTGAGTTACATGCAACTTGAAAAATAGTTCGTGTGCCTCACCAAGGTAGAGAGATGTGTGAGTTACATATGCTTCACAGGGCCCCGGGCTCAAAACTAGCATGAGTCAAATACAACTCACATGGCAGTTAACGTGTTAAGAA
>CAUYMX010100121.1:0-35657 GCA_963573855.1 Lepilemur septentrionalis | reverse complement strand
TCCAATTAATTTCTTTCTATTTATAGTAGAGACGGGGTCTCGCTCTTGCTCAGGCTGGTCTTGAACTCCTGACCTTGAGCTATCCACCCGCCTCGGCCTCCCAGAGTGCTAGGATTACAGGCGTGAGCCACCGCGCCGGCCAGGTTGGGAGAACATGATACTTTTTAAAGAGTTTATTTTAAGAATGAGGAGTCATGGCAGATATAAGAAAAACTATAATTATGTTCCTATAAAATTCT
Organism: Lepilemur septentrionalis; assembly: GCA_963573855.1. Taxonomy (NCBI): domain Eukaryota; kingdom Metazoa; phylum Chordata; class Mammalia; order Primates; family Lepilemuridae; genus Lepilemur; species Lepilemur septentrionalis. Next base: position 35,418 of record CAUYMX010100121.1, on the reverse strand, counting down.
TGAAGTATCCTATCAAAAAATTGTTTAACATGCAACACTTAAAATCATAGCAAAATAAATCACTCAATTAACATTGATGGTATCCTGATACTCTGAGATGTCTCATATTTAATAAAGAATTACATGATAATGCTGAGTAGTGCTCCATGGTTTACATATACCACATTTTATTAATCCACTCATGTATCAATGGGCATTTGAGTTGATTCCATATTTTTGCAATTGTGAATTGTGCTGCTATAAACATTCGCGTGCAGGTGTCTTTTTTATAGAATGTCAAGTGTGGGTCAAAAAAAGGCTGTCATATAGTACTTTATCTAAGTACTTCTCCAGTGTAAAATTCTCATTTTGATCTCAACTCAAGTGTTTCTTTCTTTCTTATATGTAAGTCTATCTTTTCACTAAAGACTCAGAGCATGAGTTAGATATCAGAGACATTTATGTAATAAACATGTTATAGTTTTTATGTTTGGTAGCAATTCAGTTTTAGAAAAACGTTTTAATTTTTCTACCTTAGGGAATAAAGCATTCATTTATTCATTTTGCACTATTCATAACACTTCATTAAATATGAACTACTTTTTAGTATCTATGCTGAATTCTGGGGAAAAAGAAAATTGAATACAGCAAATTTTGTTCTGTAGAAGAGTTTACAAATTGGCAAGGATAAAGACAAGGATTAGAATATCTAGAGGAAAGGTAAACGTGTCCCCTTCACTCTCCATTTACCCATGTGTCCAGCCTACAAATTTATGACTTATCCTATTTTTCTCTCTCACTTTCTGCAAGCAATAAGCTATTAAGTGCTCTTGATCCCACTTTCTCTCTATTTTCACTCTTCCTGTCCTCACTTTGCCAAACCAGGGCATTTTGTGTAAACTGTTATTATTTATTGCAGGTTGGATTCCTGCCCATTTACAATATATCCTTCCACATTCCAGCTATAATTGTATATTTAGCAAGTAATTCATGTATTTTCTCTCCTCTGCTCAAAATTCTTCCAGGCTACCCTTTTGGTTGACAAACTATGGTCCCCAAGTCAAAAGTAGCCCATGACCTATTTCTGTATTTCCCATGAGTTAAGAATGTTTTTTACAATCTTCAAGAAGAAAAAGGAGTAAAAGGAAGAGGAAGCAGAGGAGAGCTTACAAATTGAATTTACAAGGGCAGAGACCATATGTAGCTTCAAAGACTAAGCTGTTTACTATTTAGCTCTTTAAAGAGAAAATTTGCTGACCTGTACATAGCAAGAAAAAAAATGCTTATTTGATGTCATAGACAAACTTTCATGTTTCAATTTAGTGTTTAAGAACTAGGACATACTCTGGGAGTATGAACTCAAACTACTATTCTACCACTGGGAGTGATGTGAGGAATTTCATTCAGCCTGTTTCCCTTGCTGCAAAATGGAAGTAATGATAATAGCTATTTCACAGAATCTAACAATCTAACAGTGGTGTGAATTAAAGGGTATAATGAATGTAAAATATTTAGCAAGGTACCTGTGTAAATATGTCCAGTTTGCTGCCTCAACTTCTACCAATTATGCATCTCACCAGATATCACCCACCTCTGTTTTTTTGCACACCTGTCCTCTGTGTAGAAAATGCTCCTAGGATGTACGTTGTCAGAAATGCCCACATGGCTTTCCAAATTCAGCTCAAATACCACCACCTGTCCACAGCCTCAATATGTTCCTTTATCTCACCTGGCATAGTGATCCTTCTCTTGTGGTCTTACCATAATGTGATAATCCCCCATAGAGATGACTCTATTTTAGTGTAGTTGCTTCAGCAAATCTAACCACTTGGCTCTTGACTTCTTGTGGATGAGGAATAACTCTTTTCTCTTGTGTTCTGAGTGCCAATGTGACCCACTGTAAACCTAGCAAGCCTCCAATAAGCATCTATGTTGTTAAAGCACTGGGGAAAACCCAAACCTAGTTTAAAATTTTCATTTTTGAGAATTATCCCTTCTTCTTATCAGTTGTAGCATTTACCCCATCTCCAATGCTGGCCAAATGTCACAGGTTTAGGATATGATAAGGAGCCCAAGAGTTCATTTACTCTTTTAGAGAACATTTCTCTTCATTTAGTCACTAAGTTGGTATTTCTCCTTTGTGAACATTTTTTTTTGCTGAAAATAGAATAAGAATTTCCTAAGCTTAGAAATGTTTATCATTAGAGCAATTCATTGCCTAAGACCTATGAAGCTGTCCAATTGTGTTATGCACTAGTTTTTTACTTCACTACATAGGTAATAAAACACAACAATGTGAACACTAGAGTCTAAAAAGGACACACCTTGGTGGTTGTTAAGAATATGAACAAGTGTTAGCTTCCCTAAAAACTCTGAAGTGTCATTATCAGATCATAAAGAAATTCCCAAGGGGAATTATTATGGTTATGAAAAATAAATATAAATGACAGAGACCATAAAAGTAATATATTTAAATTAAAATACTTACAAATGAGGATTATTATCATACATGGATTATAGTTTAAAGTCCATTAAAGATTTTGAGAAGAATATTTTATTTATAAAGTTGGAATTACAGCCATTGAGTTCAAGAACAGTACAAAATATGCAGAGGCCAGACAGCACTGTATCTTAGGGACTTATTTAGATTTATAGAAAATCAAGGTTTTACTATCTATTGGTGCTCAAAGAACCACGGGTAGTAACTCTTCAAGTCTCTTTTGGAAAATCCTAGAAGGTCATCGGTGAGCATCCCTTCTATTTTGTGCCTCTTTTCTTCCTCACTGGCTATCCAAGGCTTCCTGGAAAGGTCACAGACTGACTCCAAGATACTTTTTAAAGAACCTCCTAGTAAAGAACCTCCGAGGCTGGTAATGAAATCTAGAATCTATTGAAAAAAAGAATAAGAAAGGCAAAGATAAAAGATACGTATTTCTCTGTTTATTGACAGTTAGTATGCAAAGTATTTTGTTAGCATTTTAATTTGATGTTGTTGTAAGCAAGGTCATTTTCTCCTAATGTCCCACAATGAAAAATATAGAAACTGAATTTCATTAAGATCTTTATCAGATGGAATTTGCATAACAATAAATCAGCATATATTTTTAAAGTCAAATAGATTGCAAAATGACAGTTTTATTTATTAACCAAATAACAGATCCCTGTTTACCTGAAGTCTTCCTTTGGAACTAATGGTTAAACCGTATTAATATATCCAACCATTATGTGACTCAAAATATTAATAATGACAATTTATATTATTCAACCTATATTTTTATTGTAGGTAGTAATGGATATTATAATTAAGTCAAATTATCCAATTATAAATTAAACATGGTATAAGTATAAAATTCTTTCTCTTTGGTCTCATTTCAAAATGTATCTATCTTAACGTAGGAGCTAATGTTTTCCTCCTGAACAGCAAAAGAGAATAAAAAAGAGAGGTCATGTAATTAAAGGCACAGCATATGGAAAAATTTCTCTAAAAGCTCTAACTTATAAAAAATCTGGCATTCTTCACTAGTTAACATTCAATGCACACATCTTTCCATACATTAATAATTATGATCTAGTTCTTATTTACTTTTTTAAGTATGAAATCCCAGTTTTAACCCAAAGAAAACCAACAGATCATGATTTCTTTTGGATCTGTCAATCCTGGTAAAAATAACACGTATTGTCATTGTGAAGTGTTCGGTGGCACATCAATACCTTAAGTCTATTAGAAGAAACAAAGTTTCAGTAATGTGCAAAAAGTACCATCTGCTTCCCATGGCGCATTTAATTTCTAAATATAAAAAGCATTATTTTTACTTTCATATTTGACATGTGTTTCTATTCTGTATGTATTACTTATAATGTCTTGATAATATTTCAAAGAACTTCTGGGTCATAAATTAGCAAGATTAGCACTAGGCTTCAACTCCCTCTCCATGAAAGGATGACTTGGAGCTCCTTCTCCCAACACTGTTTCCTTGGAAGGCTGTCTTAAGGCAAAGATGTAGCATTGAAGGCATCACTAGGCAAATGTTGATTATTGCCATAACTAGTGCACTGAAGTGGTAATGAGTAGGCAAGTGTACCCCAAAAGCTCTCCTAGTACCAGACTGTAACACCTCAATAGGTTCTTTGTGGCACGCTGGAAGCTATGCCCCAGCTCCCAGAGAAGACTTTGATTCTGATGGGTCAGAGCTGATGGTGTCCACCCTAGGTTTCCCCTCACATCCCTTCTCCTTCCTAAGGCCCATTCGGAGGCTATTTTTGAGGATCGCCCCCTACATTCCCCTCTTTTCTATGCTGTCCCTTACCAAAGCTCAATGAGAAGATAGGGACTGATTCCCTGGAGCAGCCCAACCATAGCCTGGGAAGGACCATGGGATTGATTTGGAGAGATACACTCTCTCTTCTCTGCTGAACAATGTGACCAATTCCTTCAAGGGCCAGGTATCAGTAGATATTTTCTCAACCATTTGCACCTATTTTCTTCCTCTGATGCCTAAGGTGGAAGTTCATCTCCCAGCCTCCAGGCTCAGCCGTGCCTTAGCCAAAGCCCCAACTATTAAGCTCACTATAGCAGCAACCTCAAGTTTATTTCTTTGGCCCTCAAGTTTACGTGTGGAGACTCTGGCCACACTATGGCTTAAAGCAATTCAAGGATGTATCTGCCTGAAGCTTCCATTTCTACTGGCACATCTTTCTCTCAATGTCTGATTTCATTTAGGCTCAAATGAGGGAAAACCACAGAGGAGCAGCCCCCAGTGCTCCTTTCAAACTAACATATTTCCTCTGGTGGTGGAAAGACAGAACAGCTAACCAATGAGGGACATGGAGGAGAAGCACAACAAAGTCACCTTGAGTGATAAGGTTTATGACACATGCTCAATCAATCTGCAGTTCCTGTGCCGGGGCCGCTCTTCCGTAGCACATGCTTCTACTGTTCCTACGTAGCCTGTAGGATGACTTCTACTCTGACATCCTAGAAAAAACAAGTAGGAATTCAGGGGCCATCTGAGAGTGAGTGCTGAGCACCGCACCTGTCCTCTGTGTCTGCCTCCTGAAAGTATATTTCTCACTGTGGACCAGACTATTCTGCTTCACCTCGTCAGCAACCGCTGGCAGTGTGCTCCAGGCTGTTAGATTACACAGAGTCCGTCATATCCTAGAGCCTGACCATAATGAGACTCTGATATTAGAGATGCCACCCAATTATTGTACATGAAAGTGTGAAGATTCTTGATTGAGAAAGATGACAAGACACAGCCAAGGAGGCATGGATTCGTACTTTGTTGTAAGTACAACACCGCTGGAGCACAGACCTGAATGTGCATTGCAGCTCTCCACCACATGTCTTTGAACTATTTGCACTGAAACCGGTCTTCCTGACAAAGTGTGATCCACGCTCTAATAGCACTAATGCCACTTGGGATTCTCTTAAAAATATAGAATCCAGCCTCCATCCTGTAACTACTGAGTCTGTATTTGCGTTGTAGCTGGCTTCCTGGGCGATTCTGATGTACACTAAAAAACACAGCTCTATTCCAAATATCAGCCTAACCTTCCATGAACCATGAGCCACAACCCACCGTGTCATAGAAACTCAGCCCAAACCTCTTCTTTTACACAGAAAAATATAGCAATCACCCAAGCCTCCTATTTGTGTGTCTGAAAGAGTGTATGGTAAGCAGATTTAGTATTATGTGAACAACAACATTACCTATGGGAGTCCCCTAAGGATCTCTCCTATTCTGCTCCTGAAAACAAGGACGTAAAATCTGGGATATGGAAATGGTCTCACAAACCCCAACCTTCCTTATGTTAGAGATAGAGCTGAAATAATCATAAAAGCATTCCAGCAGCCCTTGTGTCCCAGGAGTGGAGATGGGGAAAAGATAAGAAAATAATATAATAAGCACAATATAAATAAGATTACCATTAATTACAATATGTGAAATTATCCCAAGTGGCTGTCTGGTATATTTTTTTCTGCCTTCTGACCAGCTATTCCCATTACATGTTTGATTCCATTTTTCTACTTGTGAAATGTCAAGTTTGAAGTAGGTTTTTTTTTAATTTTCTGAACTAATTTTATTTGAATTAAGTGTGTTTGTGTTTGCACGTGTGTGTTTATGTCTCCATACAGATTGTGTTGTGTGCATTATGCATGTGACATTTTTATTATCTATTTAAATATTTCTGGTCTTACTCGAAAAGTGAAAAAGTTCAGGCAAGATTAGTTCTTAATCCTGGCTGCATATTATAAATGTATTTTAATTTTAAAAACATACTAATGTCTGCACCACAACCAAAGCTGATCGGAGTTGAACATTTGGGATGGGAAGCTAGGCAAGAGGTTTCCTTTTGTTGTTGTTGTTTGTTTTTGTTTTTCTAAAATTTCCCCAGGTGGTCTCAATGTATAATCAGGTTAGAACTCCTGGGCTGGATCTAGGCAGGTTTTCGAGCTTTGCTAATTTGTTTGTTTGATGGTTGTTATAATGCTTAACATAGAAAGAGCCACTTCTCTGGTTACAACCGGGTAGCAGTTCTGCATTTGTCTTCTTTGCCACACTCACACTTTCTACGTCCCAGAGCCCTTGATCTCCAGGGCTCTCCAGAGCTTGTTCAGAATTCATGTTAGATTACCATGGCTGTTTCTAAATTTAAAACTTCTATGCTTTTATCTGCACTAAAGTGAATAAAAAAGATTAGAGAACTACCTGACAGACAAATATAATATTCCAACCTTAATTTTAAAATGAATTGAGGTGAACCATATCTCTTATATTTATTTCAATGTATTTGACTGAAATATTTTTCTGAATGATTTAAACATTGCAAGGAGTGGCTATCAGTTTTTTATGTGTGGATGCAAATTAGGTAGATTTCAATTATAGTTATTTTAGGACACTCTAAGAAATATATGTTAATACTCTAATGATGACAAATTCTTGCCAATGCCATCAATCTTCTGTTTTCAAATTCTAGAGATAAGAGCAGACATAGGTACATCTCTGATGAAAGCAGGCTATTTATCACATACATTCCAAAGTACTAAGACACACATTTTTCAGCAAGGCATAAGTCTCTGAAAGCAGCATTGCTAAATGGCTATCTTTTTAACTTACCCTCCTTGTAGGAGAATATTTTTAAAGTCTTTAGAAGTAGGCCTGCCAATCTGATTCATTTTCGGAGTTTTCAAACTCAGAATTGATTGAAGACATGAAAGGGTTCTCCAACTAATAAGCTGTGTGATTTATGCCCCTAAAAGATGAAAATAAAACCTAATTCCAAGAGAAGTGTGATGACTAATTTGCTGGGAAATATTAAGCATGGTTAATCTTTCAGACATAGGGAGAAAAAGTATTAAATCAAACTTTTGAGAAAGATATAGGGGCTGATTCAAATGTTATCACTCTTATTTAGTTAATTAATTCAGATCTCTATCTTCAAAGAACATTTTAAGAAGAACACAAGTCAAAGTTTTGTGATTGTTACATAAATTACAATCCCCCAAAGGTTTCAAACGCTTGTTTCTAAAAGATTGCTTTTTGAGATGATGTGAGTTTATCAAAGTTTATCTCCAATTCAAATTTATCTCTTCATTAGAAATTATAACCTTCTGCTTAATAAATTGTCTGAATTAAGTTAAATTTAACCCTCTAAATTCTAATAAACGGAGATATTATATTTAAATCATTTATTGTTCAGCTTAGTATAAGACCACAAGATTATTCTATGTCTTGTCAAAATGTCATATTTTTTAAGACAAAGAAGTATGTGTAATTCACATGAGGTCTGAATTATGTGAACTGATTGAATTCCCAGCCTCATTTCATGATCTATTCCTGAAACTCTATTTTATTTGTATTGTGCATGTGCCCATAGTGGTTAACTTCTTAGGGGATAAAATAATTTTCAGGACTTATTATTTGGTTTGAACTTATTTTTTTAACTAATTAAGCCTAAGGTTATTTTCTTCTTTAGTAATAATTTATTTTACCGAGACTATAAATGTGCAATAACTTTTTCAAATTCAATTAGAATTCAATAGGAAATTAAATCTTGGCATCAGTAGAATATCAAATAATATGATAGCCCTATATCAAATAGTTAACATGATTAATTTTCTACTCTTCTCATAATTAAATATTACAAACTTGAAAGGTGGTTCTTATAGAGTTATTTAAATATATTCACAAACCAAAGACTGCATGCATTCAGTTAATTTACGTGATATCTTGTGTCCATCTCCTATTCCCTAGAATTTCTTTTATTTTTCTTTACTTCACAAGAATTCAAAATGTTAAATGCCACATTGGCAATAAAAATTCAAGAGATACATTTGTAAATGTAAATACTGACAAGGGTGTGGGAAGTGATCTTCTATATTAAGAATTTGAATCAGAGGCTCTTATTCTAATAATTTCTTTGTTCCAATAAAAGTTCTTTGTTCAAATAATATCTTTTTAATGTACTTTATCACCAAATAGCCGTGAAATGTCTAATTAAACTTATCAAATATTACTTAATTTCCTTTTAACTCACTTACATGTGCTTTGATTTGTTTTCTTCCAGTTACTTGTATACATCTTTTATTGACCACTTAGAAAATGCCCAACCATTAAAAAAATACAAACAAACCAGTCTATGACTTTTTCATTGACATAATTTTGCCAACATTTTTGTGTCACTTAAAAAATATTCCATTCAAAAATAATTTATAAAATTTTGTTATAATTTCAGTGCATTAAAAAATTAACATTTTAATGATAAAATATTTAATACACAACTGCAAAAACCTAATACTTCTATGTATCAGAGGAATTGTGAGGTATCAAACTGCTCTCGGAGTTGCTAAAGTATCATTGCACTGCATATAATGGTACTTCTGCTAAAATACCTCCCTCCAGGATGCTTTCCTGAATCCTCACACATCCCCATCCCATCCTCCGGCTGCGTGTATTACGTGCCACCTCTACATAGTCTCATTAAAGTTCATCAATCCTCTACCCAATAAGTATATGTCAATTGATGGTTTAATTCTCCGTTGTTCCCCCCAAAACAAAGGTCTCTTTGAAGTTAAGGGCTAAGCCTTTTTTCATTGCATATTCTCGGCCTATAGGATGTGCCTGTTACATAAAAAATGATAGTGAATATTTGTGTGAATGGATTAATAAATAAAATATGCTAATAATTTGAATCTATGCATTCCTTTAGAATATCTAATCTTATGTTTATTATGTTATTATTAAATACTAAAATGTAAACTGCAGTGTATTTTTTATGGAAAGACACCATATACAAATTTACATGGCAAACCACAGACTCAGATAATGGTTAATATCCATGATAGTAACCATGATTAAAAAGTAAAAAACCCACTACTAAGTGAGCAAAGAAATGAATAAGCAAGTCACACACAAAAAAGATTAATATAAAAATAAAAATGCTCATGAATTCGTAAATTGAAATAGCATTTAAACATTATAATATCGCCGTGAAATTAACAGAATTAACACTGTTGACAATAATGTTAGCCTAGGGTGTGTTGAAGAAGTGTGGGAACTCTATTCTCACTCTTTTGGTGGCTATAAGATTTAATTGTAATCATTGGAGGTGGCAAATTGTTGATAATCTGTCATATTTTAATATATTCATATATACCTCAACTACTAATTACAATTCTGAGCTTATCTCTAACCAAATGTAAGCATCTATAAAAATAAATATTAGCATAAATGTATATAGTGTGGCATTGTTTGAAATAGTAAATTAAATCATCAACTTCATGGCCAGTTATAGATGATACTTACATGAATCACAATATATTCATATATGTGGAAAGTTACATGTTTAACTTAGTGAATTTGTAATAAAATGGAAAGATCCCCATGATACAGTTCTAACAAGATTTTTAAGTCACAGATATTGCACAGGCTATGATTCAATTCATGTAAAAAAATACACTCTCAAAATACTTTTTTTGTTTATATGTGCAAATGTCTATAAATATGTCTATAAATATGTATGGAAAATGCTGGTAGAGCATATCACAAACTAATTTTTTTCTAGCAATGAGGTTGAATTGGGGTGGATATGAAATAACATTCTAACTATTAAAAATGAGAATGTATTAAAATTAGAAAAAGTAAGCTAAAAACAGTAAAAATTCCCTAATTACTACTGAGAAAGAGATCTTGTCTTTCAACTTAAAACAAAAGGCATTAAAAATTTTGACTCCGTAACTAGAGAGAATATATTATAATTTTAAAAAGCCATCATGGTTTCACAATTCCACACATGAAAGCCCTAAAATGAGACAGGAAAATGCAACCAAAGCAGTTATAAATATCTCTGCTATATTTTAACCTTAGTCTTTACTTTGCAATTTGACATATGTACAGGCATGCATCAGTGGTCATGGTCATTTCTAAACATGATGTTTACTACCGACACAGTGTGAGTCAGTATGCATTACACCTCCCACTATAATATACTCTGTCTTCATTAAGTCAATTGCATTTTATTCCATTTTAATAACACCAAGAAATATTACATATTACCTTTACATGTGCAAATTTTATTTTGTATAATTTCCTTAGTGATAAAGTGTTTTCCTTTATTTATGTAACTCATCAAAATACTTTAAATGCAAAACTTCAGGGTGATAGAAAAATAAGACACAGTAAAGAATGCATATTAGATATTCTACACAATATTATTTAAATATGAGAGCTAAGACTAGTAGCACAATTGTATCTCAGTGTGACTCTTCTATATGTGATATCCGAGGTGATCCATCTCACTCCCCGCATAGAAGGTGTAAAATACCCATATAAATTAAGTTAAAATGCCTAGATCATTGCTGAGTCATAGGCACTGTAGCTTAATTTAAAATAATTCAATTTGGAATTCCATATAACTCAAGAAATTCTCAGCCAGGGAGTAGATAATATTTTTTTATCCTTGTATCTGTATCAGATAATAGCACTTCTCATAGGTTACATGAAAGTGAAAGACCTGAGAGATAAAATGAGGAAGAAGACATGGTATCTGTCCAGTGCTTGCAATTTAAATTGAAAGGGGAAAATATAAAAATAAATAAACTGTAAATGCAAAGATGAAGCAAAAATATTGTTCATTTATAAAGAATAACAAAGCAAATATGCAGAACTGGGAAAAATCAAGAACATTGAATAGCATAGTTTCAGTAAAGGATGCCTTTAGACAAGAAATACGGGGAGATGCAAAATCGAAGTGCTATTTGAATGTAAGTTCAAGGCAGTTGGACTTTGAAAGTCAATAAAGGCATAAGTGTGATTAAGTTAAGGAAATTTTATTAGAGTGCAAAGGAATTGACAAATGAAATGTGATTTTTTGGAATGAGAATAGGCAAGAGTTGAAAACCACATTCACATTCACTGAATTGTGTCAGTATAGTTTACGTGCTCTTTATTTGAAAAAGTTCACAATTTTTCTACAGAAAAATGGGGGGGGGAATGAAAGAGAAAATAGGGAAAAGTATAAACAAAAGAGAACTAAGTTGGTTTCTTGATATTTTTGGAACAATTTTTGGTTCCTTCCCAAATGTGGAATTCTCAAATACAGACATCTATCAAGATACAAGATTTTCTTCTCTCACCATCCCATTCCGACAAAGAGGCATAGAATGTGAAATAGAACATTTGGTTTATTTTCTTTCTTTGCTTTTATCCAAATTACAAAAGAATTGGGAAAAAAAGTGAAAATCAAAGATAAAGCACCAAAAAAAAAAAAATGGTAAACAAGTAACTAAGATCTATGGAAATCAAAAGCAGTTTTAATTTGGAAGAAATAATGGAGAGACTATTTCTAGTTGAGGCAGCAGCTGTCTGGTGTCAACACTGCTGAACAGATGTAGAGAATTTGTGAGTAGAGATGCTACGGAAGGGTCACTTTTCTATTGTTTCGTTTAAACATTTTTAAAGAATTATGAGTGTCACAATGTTGTGAAATGCATCTGACAAAGTATGAAACGTTTTATTCTGATCGAGAATTATGTACTGTGAACCGATCCAGTGCTGAAGATAAAATATTTAAAGATTGAACAGCAAAAAATACATTCAAGTTCAAGAAGAGTACAGATGCTCAATAGCCTCATCTTGTTATTATTTTCATTTACATTAAATTGGTTGATAATATTTCTTATCCAATAGCATAGCAGAAACAAGGGAAATTTTGCATATATCTGGAGAAGCAAATACACTCACTAATGTTGCCCCATCACTGGCCATACACAATAATTAGACACTTTTATCATTTGGGTCACATGTTTCTATATCTGCCTTTTCAGAAGCTGAGCTTTATGAAAAGAAACATTCACCATATGTGATACATTTTCTACTTTGAGTAGTGGAAACACTACATGCTTTAGTAGTATATAGAAAACCGTTATCTATATAACACCTGTCTTAGTAATAAAGTGGAGTAAAAAATATTAATATTGTTAATTAAACAAAATGCATACCTTGAGTCTTAAAATCACCTAATAAGTATCACCTATATCAAAATGTTTGCAGCATCATTGTTATTCTTTGTTGAAATTTGCTTTGTTAAAACTTTCAAATCACTTAAGATCTCTGAATCCTCAAGTGTCTCACAGCAAATAAAAGTCACAATCCCAACATCACAGAGTTGAGTGAAGATAAAATGAAGTGTTGTAGGCAAATGGTGTGTACATTCATTCCTTTCTTCCAGTACGTGAAAATACTACTGAAATAAAATTCATCATTTTTAAAATTAATATAGAAGCCAACATTTGCTTTGCCCCTCCTATCTATTTTAGTACCTATTGACATGGATATATTTTTTAAAAATTCTGTGTTTATTCAAATGGTTAGGGTTTTTTGTTCATTTGTTTTCATTCATCTTTATATTTCAAATGTTTATTAGAGTAGACATTCGGAACACAATGGGGGGAGGAAAAAATATTTGAGAAAGAAGGTGCTAACCCATACACATAAACTAGCTCAACTCTAAGGAGATAAAAATGGTAAAAAAAAACAAAAAACAAACAAAACTCGAACAGCTCACAAGAAATAACCACCACCAAACTGGAGTTGCACTGTGTATTAATAATGAAAAAAAGCAAAACAGAAAAAAATCTCCTCTAGTTAGCAGTCAAGTCAGAGCATTTTGTCATGGTCCAGTCTTGGAAACTCTTTTAGACTTAGTTTCTTCGTCTGTGAAACAGAGATATTATTTTTTATTTGTTGAACTGATGATATTTGTGGATATTTTGTGATGGCCTGATAAACAGGCCAGTGTAACACACGGAGTACCAATGCCCTGTACTCTTGACAGCAGAGGACTCTGCTCTCTTGTTAATAAACTAGCCATTGCCTCTGGGTCTTATGTCGTGGCTGACCTGCAGTGGGAACCCTATAAACATTTGTTACATGAATGGAAGAATAAAGAGGCAATCTGTTCTTCCTAGGAAGACATAAAAAAAAAAAACGCAAAGTGAAAGAGATTTAAAGAAAAATAGTACTTCCAATATATTCTAGTTGTTATCTCTAGAATCTACAGTCTCAGGAGAAATAAAAAAAGAACCATCACTTTTTCCACTTACCATTTGTCGGGTTCTTTAACTCAGATTATCAAGGTGAAGAGAGAAGCAGAGATGCCTTCTGTTTATTAATAAAGACTTACTGCGGACTGGCCTTCTCTTAATTGTAAACAAAGGCATGACAGATGGGATGCACAGTAAGAACTTAAATATTTAGGCTCAAGCTTAAAATCTAAATTAATCATTCATTCAAGAAGCGATTAACATCAAATTTATATAAACAGTGTGTCAGTTTTTTGAATAAAGATATGAGGAGAGAGAGAGAGAGAGAAAGAGAGAGAGAGGAAGAAAGTAAAGAAGAAAGCCACAGTCCCATGTCCTCAAGAAATGCATTGCCCATCAGGGAAAACAGACACAAAAGTAGGCAAGCATAATAAAATATAATTAAAAGCAGAGTTTGCCCACGGCCTGAGGAAAGAGGAAATTAACACCGCCATGGGCATTTCATTTATTAACCCACTTCTAAAGTTTATTTCCTGGTGAGTGATATAAAAACACCATGCTTCCTGGGTACAATTAAATTCAATTTAAAATGTATTAAGTGATAGTATGTGAAAAGTACTTTACAAATAGCTCAACTCTAGAGGACAGAATGATCCTTAAGACACAGATACTACTCCAGAAGTCTCAGGATATCATTAGCACAGACATCTTATACACCTGTAAGTACATCACTAGGTATAAAATAAATGTCACTGCAGTCACCTTTAGAGGAGCTTAGAGTGGGGAGAGAGTACTGTGATCTGGAGGAATTGCAGGGGCCGAGTGTTAATCTGGGCTATGAAATGTGGGCTATGGACTTATTTGTGTGACCAGTGTGTTGATGGGCATGCGATGATGTTCCAGATAGTCGGAACTGCCCTCCCCGAGCCCAGGGAGGACATGTAACACCGATATGCAGGGGGGATCATTGAGACGTGGTTTCTATGTAATGGTGAATGTCTTTCAAGCTGTTCTCAGTCTGAAAACTGCTTCCTGGCCAAAAGAGAGAGTGGGATGTAATTACCTCCAACATCACTTAACAGTGATGACCAGAAGGAAAGAACAATGGAGCAAAGAGCTGAGCAATGCGCAAATAGAAACCAGGATTTTTTTTTTTTTTTTATAAATGAAGAAATGAGAAAGGACTAAAACCTTAATCTACATGTGCACAGATCTGCAAGGTAACTGCTAGAAACATGGGAAACTAATTATTTTAATGGCTTAGGTGATATATATATTTTGAACTTTGAAAAATGAGACAGAAAAAGGAACTAAAATTTCTCTGAAATTAATAATCATTATCCTGAACCACAGTCATCACACTATGAGCAAAGACAAGGCTACTGTGTGTTAGCAGAATTCCCTTTATTCCAAAAGTGATAAAGGCCAGACTTGAAATGAATTTCAGAAGATTGGAAAAAACTGGAATGAGACAGCAATTACAGAATGTCACCATTTTCTGTATTTCAAGGGCACTTGAAATAAACCCAGAAGCCAGTCACATGTTTTACCTGAACAGAATAAACAGGAGTTGAAAATAACCAGGCAGAGCACAGCCAATGGGCTGCATTTTTGTTCTTGTTGTTGTTTTTCTTTCTTTTTTTTTTAAAGACATCACTAGGAGAATTTGTGATTATACCTCTAGTAGTTAGCTTTGTAAAATACTCACTGTGTCTTCCTCCTTCAACTCATAACCTTTAGAAGAATGGGGTATTTTGTTTGTTTTTGTTTGGTTTTTTCAATCTTTAATTTGAAATTCTACACAACCCTCGAAACAGATTATTTAGATTTTTAATTCAAATTTATTTCACTTTTAAATATTTTATGTAGACATAAAGGGGTAACAGAGTAATAAATAAAATATATAATTTCTTTTATTTCTTAATCATATAAATCCCAATGTCATGTATCAATATTAGGAGTACCATATAAACACCTACTGAATGGATATTCTCAGAACAATCAGAAAGCTGTGTACCAAGAGTATTGATCTCTTCCTTTCAAATAGGAATTAAAGAATATGTTTTGCTATTGAAAGGAGACAACAGTGACAGAAAATATGCCTCCTTATTTTAAGATTTTCATACTTCTCTTAAATATAATATAAAGTACTCTTATGGCCGGGCATGGTGGCTCACGCCTGTAATTCTAGCACTTTGGGAGGCCAAGGTGGGAGGATCGTTTGAGCTCAGGAGTTCAAGACCAGCCTGAGGAAGAGCGAGACCCAGTCTCTAAAAATAATAATAATATAAAGTACTCTTCCATAAAATATTCTGATTATATAGCACATTCAATTACAATACAGCAACTGCGGAAGTTTAACATTTTGTAATGAAAATAATTTTCAACATGGGATCAAAACACATAAGCTCAATTGCCAGTTTTACCATGAGTAACTATTACTCTAAAAAAAAAAAGCTTCATCTTCCCTAGAGAAAATGCTACTATGTCTGTGTGTGACATTAATAAGACAATGTGATAATGAGATAATAGCTTTGAAAACTGTTATACAAGTTTAATAATAATAGCAACAAATATTTGCTTTAGTACGTGACAAATTACACCTCAGTCACTCAGTATTTGGAAGATTAAGAGTGGGCACTTGGGAAAACATTGAAAACTTGGCAGAATCTGTGGTTTTACTGCCCTCTTCTGTTGCAGAATTCTTTGTTTACATGGGGGACTTGCAGGGACACCAGAATCACTTTCCCATAGATCACAACAATGAGATCACTTGCTAGGCGTTATCTTCCTGAGGCCCACGTCAAACTCTATGGGCAAAAACACATTCCCCTTAGGAAAAGCCACCACTAATTCCCTGGTTTTATTAGAACAAGAACAGCTCCGCATTCTCAGCATTCTTGGCTCTTTTTTTTCCCCTCATAGAGAGGGTCAGTTAAAGATGAGGAATAAAATTTAAAAGGAATACCGATAAAGTAAAGAGATGAAAATATAAGAGGATATCTTTATGACCTAAGGTTAGGGAATGATTTCTGAAACTAAATATCAGAAACACAACAGTTAGTCCCACAATGAGTAAATTAGATTACATCAAAATTTATGTCTTTTTTGTTGTTGTTGTTGTTACAAAAGATAACATGGAATAAGTTAACAGATAGGGAGAGGATGTTTGCACTATAAAATACAGCATATAAAATCCCACTGAGTTTACTATCTAGATTTTAGAATAAATAAGGAACTTCTGTAAATCAACAAGAAAAACACCATAGCTCCAATGGAAAAATAGGCAAAAGGCTATGGCTATCCAATTTATGTAAGAGAAAACTCAAAAGGCTAAAAAAGCATATGCAAAGATGTTCAAACTAATAATGATTTTGCGTTGAAGAATAAGAGAATATTCCTTTTTTCCTACCTGCCTTTCTTCCTCTGCCCCTTCCCGCGTTTTTTTTCCTTCCTGACTTCCTTTCTCACCTTCTGAAATCTTCAGTTCAAAAGCTCTTGGTTGAGATTGAGCAAAGCAGGCATCTGCATAGTGGTGTTGGGGAGGAGGAGCCAAGGCAGCTCTGCATGGAGCACAGATCCTGAGCAAGTTGAGAGGTCGTTCGTGCAGATCAGAAGGGTCAGAGGTAATGGGCACAAACGGAAACATCAAGCCTGAAAAGGATATCAGTGCAGAGGGCAGGAGCCTTTGGCAATGACCCCAAATGAGGTGTTGGAGGAGGGCATCCATGTGAGAATGGAGAGAGGGTAGTGGCAACAGTGAAAGGAGCCTGGTTACATAGAAGAAGGTTGTTTTAAATAAGTAAATATATTGCAGATAAGGGCACCAGTGTCCTCACTGTTGAACGAAGAAGAAAGTCACCCTATGCTATCAGATACTTTTCATTCGATTAATATCTAACTGCCTAACCACGTTTGGGAAAAGAGTGAAACTAGAATAAACTCTCACGCTTTGGATTGGAATTGGAGATACCGTTGCTTGTGGCTGTCATATTTAGGTAGGATAGCAAATGCACATGTAGAGATAGATACAAATGTCCTAACTCTCTCATTCTGTCCATGGAAAGGACCCGGAAGAAACAACACCATAATAGCTACGAACAAACCTATTACTCACATCTTGATTTTAAATATCATTCTCTTGAAGGAACCAGGGATCCTTAAAGAAGCGACCGATCCCAAAGCTGCAACAGGTAAAGTTCAGGATAAGCCTGTTCCATCATCTGACGTTGCAGGAAGAAAGGTTACGACAAATAATGATGGGATATATAAAATGAACACGGAAGCTAGAATGGAGGGGTTCTTACTGTCCAATCAAGGGGAAATTTGATATGTGAACAATCAATATAGATGATAATGAAAACTGAAACCAATATAATTTATTCTTTCTATATTTAACAATATTAGGATTGTATATACTTTTCTATTTAATAATGCTGAGAACAATTAAACACACACATGCATACATACCTACATATATACATACATGGAATAAGTAAAAAAAATAAAACGTTGCTTAATTTTCAAGACTAACAGCTGACTTAGCAATGCTGTAAAATTAGACATCTACATGTAAAGTAAATAAATAAATAAATCTAGACACAGATCTCATACCTTCACAACAATAAATTTAAATTGTATCACACACCTAAGTATAAAATGCAAAACTCAAAAACCTCTAGATTAAATTTAGGAGAAAGTTTAGGTAACCTTGTGTTAGCAATTAGTTTTTAGATCCAACACAAAAGGCAAAACCATTAAAGACAATATCGATAATTAGGACATTAAAATTATAAACTTCTGCTCTATTAAAGACTTTGCCAAGAGAATGAAACAAGACACAGAGTGGGAGAATATAGTTGTAAAATACACGTGGTAAAAGATATATCCACAATATATAAACAACCCTGAAAATTCCACAAACAGACAAAAAATGAGCAAACAGTGTCAAAAAGGAAAACGCATCACTACAGAGTATATGCACATGGAACACACGCATATGAATAGATTATTCCATTTGTCATTAGGGAAATGCAAATTAAAACAGCAATGATATATCACTATGCACCTATTACAATTGCTAAAGTTAAAAACAAAAACAACAACAACAAAAGACCCTGGCAATGCCAACTACTGGCAAGGATACCAAGAGCGAAGGAAATCTCATCCATTGCTGTTGAGTATGAAAAATAGTACAGCTATGTTGAAAGAAAGCTTGACATTTTTTAGCAAGCTAATGTAACTTTACTACCTGTCCAATTGTGCTTCTAGGTATTTACTCAGAGGGTTTGGAAACATACGCCCCCACATCAATTCAGCATAATTACTCAATAATGGTTTATTGAAAGAAACAAATGAACATCTTATAAGCTAAAGAGTATTCTTTATTTTACTTCCCCCATGACCGTTATATTGTCTGCTTCCAACTTAAAGTGGGTGATGTGCAGACAGGTATACCAGCAGGACCCACAGTACATTAATAGAATTTTAAGAGCCTTTTGAATTTAGTTTTGGTCTTTGTTCACTTGTTGAAATATTCTGAATGCTGTTTTTGGAATCTAGGAAGCTGTGCCTCTTTGGGCTGAAACAAAGTATCAAGTTAGTTTGCCCGTTAGCTGCAGATAGAGGGAACTGGTGAAAGAAATAGGACCAGGACAAGAGGCACATACCTGTTGCTTATTAGGCTGGCCTTTCCCTAATAGGCGTCAGAATCACACTTTAATATATAAAGTCTTTATATTATTTTCTAAATAAACTTTCATTTTGTGACTCTTACTGGCCACAGATTTTTGTTGTTGTTGTTAAAGTTGAAGTAGCTAACTTTTATGTTGTTAAATGCTTACGGCCTGTATCCTTACATCTAAAATAAGTTCCAAAATCTAGTCACAGTCACAAGTCCTGGGGTCTGGGATGGCCACTTTGTTCCTGGGACAAAAATTTGGAAACAAATCAGGAAAAAGAACAGAAAAAGGTACAAAAATTACTAAATTTGAGGATTTGTTCCAAAAACTGGGGGGAGTTTGGGGGAAAGAAAAAGGAAAATTGTCATGACAAAGGAGGCATCTCATTGGGCCTGTCCCCAAACTTTGAGAATAAGGACTTTAAAGAATAACAGATATTCTGGTTCTCAAAGAGAGAATATGAAAGCTGTTCATTTTTTAATATAATATAAATCGATACAAAATAAAATTTATAATATTAAAAATTAAAATATTTTCAAACATGTGGTCAGACTACTCATTGATGGGGAGCATTGAAGAATCCATTTCTCAATTGTGAGTAGAAGTTCCAGCCAAAAGGGTCCAGTATCACCCTCTCAACTTCCTTTATTCCAACCTCTGTGATAACCCAAATGCTTTGTACCACAGATAACACAGCAATAAAGTTAGATGTAATTTATTTTCTGCCCCTGCCTTTGCACTTTTCAGTATATTACTTAATTACCTGGAAATTCAGATTAACTAACTCAGAATTTTCAATAAAGTGCAGAGATGCATTATGTTCCTACTTTATTACATATCACTTTATCGATATTAATTTCATCTATTTTTAATTTTCAAACTTTGATCCAGTGTTTTTTTCTTTTTGCATTGGAAATAAGCATGCAAACATTGTTTAAAAATCAAGTCTACATAGGGTTTTTTAGCTTGTATTTCAATGAATAAAATCAACCTTTATATTACTTTTAACAAAACACTTTTCATGTAAGTATAAAGTTTAGAATCCTGTTCAAAGTAAAAAAGTAAAATGAAACAAATATTCTCAATACATATTATAATTAATGTTTTAGTATAGTTATTGTTATTATTTTTAACTTTCTGATTAACTTAGTTATAAAGTGACATTAATTCCAATCCTACTATCATATTGTTTAGAAGTCAGTGAATTGTTGCAGCACAAAAAAAAATCTATTTGGTTCTAGACTTCATAGGAGTGTATATTTTTTTTCTAACGTAAAAATGTCATCATGGATGAGAAATGTTCTAATCAAAGCTTTGGCTATTAACTTGTGCTGTTAAAATAAATCTCTGCTATGAGTCATCGGTATGCTTTCTTCTCTGAAGAAAGAATAATTTAGGAAAAACACTCCCCAAATAGATTATAAAATATAATTATAGTTACATAATCTATGACTAAAATTTTTATGGGAAACCTTTATTTTATTTCTATAGAATTGATGTTTTTCCTGTGTCTTGACATTTAAATCTTATTCTACAGATTTTACAAAAATGAAATGTGACTAAGCTTGTCTATTTATTAATATTTGCCTTATTCTATTTATTTAGAATAAATTAATATCCCCATTTCCAAATATTTCCAAATATTGTCATATTCTGAGGTAATGGGGGGTTAGGACTTAAAACATGAAATCTGGGGATGGGGGCTGCTACATGTCAGTCTGTAACAGTTAAGGTTGCCATTCTTCTTTCTCCTCTATTCCATTCCAACAAAATAGACTAGCTTTCATGTTTTCTTCCTGCGGATTTATAAAGAAAAACTCCCTTCCTGTACTTTATAAACTTTCACCATGAATCATTTCAGCTATAACACTTATCAGAATTGTACATTATTTATCTTGTTAAAAGTAAAATGTATTATTTCATTATAATCTTTTAAGTTACTCCCTTAACTATATTATGCTAGCAAATATTTAGTAAACATTAACATATTCTATACATAATGTCAAGGTCTTTCCAAGTGTTAACACATTTAATCTTTCCGATAACATTAAGAGATAGTAACTATCATGAGCACCTACTTTACAGATGAGAAAATTGAGGCACAAAATCAGTAAATGAAATAGCTAGAATTTAATCATAGGCAGTTTAATCCTAGAGCTTGTTCTCATAATCACTATACGGTACTGCTTCTCTTTTTAATTTTTTATATTGTAAAATTTATAAAGTCAGAGACTAAGTTTATGTATAGCAGTCTTTGGACAGTTGTTATGTAAAGAGTTAAGACAGCGATCTTTACCTAACAGAGTTGAAAAATCCCCTGCTTTCTTGATGAAACTGAAACTGCAAAATATAATTTCCTCCAGAATGTACCTTTTCTCTAAATTGCTTACACGTGAACTATCTCTTTTCAAAAGCTGAGAGCTCTTAATTAATCTCTGATCCCTCACCTCTTATTACTATTTCTTGATGCCCTTTTTCTGATTAAGTACCTATGTGCTGGTAGCATACACATTTTCTGCTGGAACATGGAGATAATGTCACTCTGAAATAAACCTTTCTCTTTCTTACCTGACTTTTTTTTTTTTTTTGTCATCTTACTGTGGGACTTTTGACATGCAACGAATAATTGTGAAATGAATGAAAGCATCTAGTTTCTTCTACTAAATATGGCTGTCACTGTAAATGAGTTTCCTCACAGCATGGACCAAAGCATGCAAGGTGTTTTGCTTTTTCTCTATAGTGCTTGCCATCCTAATGAGCACACTGTAAGTAAACACTATATATATTATGTTTTAAATGAATCTAAACTTGATCTGAACAGTATGACTCAATCTTTTATACATGTTGTATAAATGAAAGAAAGTCAGTAGAAAAAGATTTCTTTACTGTTTGTGTGGAAAAATAAAATGGCTTCTTTTATAATGATGTATATGTATTAAACGTATGTCATATTTTTATCGGAGGAGCCACACTGTATAAATACTAAGTACAAAATAACTACCATTTCCCAACATGTCCTGTTAAAATCATTTGTCAGTTTCTTTCTGCCCTTGAAAGAAATAGTAGGGCAAATTCCATTGATTTTCCAGGGATTCAAAAATGATAAATATCAGACTGCTATAGTCACCATAACATTCCGATCCATTTAGGTCTTGCTTCATTTAGGGTTCTCCGCAAATATCATTCTTCTTGGTCAGAGACGTATTTCCTGACCAGTCTGAATACCGTAGCAAGCTCATACTGTCTTTCTTTGCTCTTTATTTCTTAATTTCTTGTCTCTTTTATTCAACTAGAACTCAAGCTCTGGGAGAACAGGGGTATTTGGCTTTTATTCACTTCTGCATGCTAGAAGAATGTACATGTCAGAGTAGGTACTCCATAAATAGTTATTTAGTGAATCAAAATTTTAATGACATTAGTAGTTTAAAAGTCCCGCTCAGTACAACTTCTGTCTCCCAACATTCTACCCACTCACTCCTCCTAGGGAGTCTTTCAGTCTTAGATACGGGCAGTGGAGATAAGATGGAAGAAGGTTGATATCTCGTTTTGCTTCTATCCCTATCTCCTCAAATTCTTGCTCGTTCAGGACCTCTCACACCTCCTAGTGTATCAGAATTCATAGGACTTTACCTGGAGTTTCAACTCATTTTATTAGGCTTAGATATTTTACTAAGCTCCTAGGGACCTTTGGCTAAAATGTGTATCCAGGAGAAAAAAACCATATCGCTAACCAAGGGTCTGAGTAGGGCTCAGAGGGATGCAGATTAGGCAAAGGGAACAGTCTTATTAAACGAGTGCAATTGTAATCCACAGTTCATTCCCTCAGGCAATGATGGAAGCACCATGGTGGATGTTTTTGTCCTGGGGCTCCTTCCTAGAGAAATCTTCCCATGTCTCGGTTGCTGACTGTTTTCTACTCTCTCTGCCTTGGGCCAGAGGTGGTCCTCTTGACACAGACTCTCTCTGGGCCAGGACCACCTGTCTCATATGTGCCTCCGAATGGCCTGGAGAGTTGTGAATCATGAGTTTCTGATTCAATAATCTGGGGTGGGGTCCAAGAATTTGTGCTTGTGACAAGGTCACAGGCGATGCCGATGCTGTGGGCTCAGGGACAACACTTCGAGAACCACTGCTGTAGGTAATTTTCTGATTAGGACGCAAGACGCACACAAGTGTACTTCCTCTCACAGGTGCATTTTGATGAAAGAAATCTCACAGGTTTGGAACTGTACCTGGTTCACAATATAACCATTTTTCTTTATGTCAACCCAGGCCAAAATGCCAGGAAATAAGAATTTCCCTTGAAGATTTCTTCACTTAATGAAAGGGAAAGGTGTCTCTTTTTCTCCCCAAAGCAGTAGGGCTTTAGGAACACAGAGCTGATGGCTTTTCCAAAGAAATCCTCACCCCAATACCTATACCTTTCAGTAGGTGATAAGAAAAAGAGTGAAAACAGCTTTACAAACTCTAGCTTTTTTGAGATCCCAGCCAAAACCAAAAAGGAAAGCATCTCTATTAAGGTCCCTTTACCATGTAACGAGACATAACTTTGAAAAAAATAATAAAACTAGCTTTGGACTTTCTAAGTGTTTAAATTGAATATATACTACACCTTTGAAAAAAAATTAATCATATTTCCTATTGAGTGATATGCAAGTTTTCCTGTCTGAGCTTTATACCGTGTCTTTTTATAGCAAAGTAAGGTCAAAGATATTTAATATTTTGGGATTTAACAACATAGTATCACCTATTTGTATTATAAAGGTTAAATAAAATTGTAAAACTAAGAATGTTTGTGTATTTTAGACATCATCCAGTCTGTGGAAATTTCAAAGAGTTTCGTAGGCTCTGAGATGGAGCTATCTCTTTGGGGATTTTAAGTTTGCATATGTGGTATCGAATGCAAAAACTATTAGGTCCGGAGCTACGTGATTACCACTCTAAGACTATGTAAAAATTAGAACACATACAAACAAACGGTTGTAGAAGGTCTAAAAATCTGTTTCTTTCATATTGTGACAAACTAATATGGAGTTTGTTGATGAATTAGCTTTTCTTTCTTTTTCTACATACTTTTTTCATTACTCTAAAATGAAGCTACTGTTTTTTTAGCCTTCCTAGCTCCTTTTTCATGTGCTTTTCCAAAATTTCAAATTTCAAATGTTGTCATGTTTCAAAATTATACCTTCCTCCTCAGGCATAAAGGATTGGAGCCTTTTAGACAGGCTCACTCCCACATCCTTATTATTTTGCATGCTTAGATTATTCTTAGCAAATAAAACTATCTGCAATAATTTTTCTACTTATCTTTAAATTCAGAGGTTGACATTGTAAATTATAAATTTAAATTATATTTTTTTCATATTCATTGCTTCTGGTATTGCATGACTCATATCTATGATTGAAAAACAACAGTAAAACAGACAGAACTGACAAAGGGAGAAAGGAACTCAGAAGATTTACTAGGTGAAACTGCATTTTCATAGCATTGAATGACTAAGATGTTATTAAAAATTAATCAGTTCTTCAAGAAGAATTAATATGTGATAAAAAAAATCAGGAAGATGGTTGTCTGTGGGCTTAAGGAATTTGGACAGGGGCATGAGGGAAATTTCTGGGATAGGGAAATGTTGTATTTCTTGGTAGGGGTGCAAATTACCTGGTGATTTTGAAAACTGTCATTCAACTGCATAATATTTGCACAGTTTACTTTATGTACTTATACCACAGTAAAATAAAAAGAAATAGTATAAATACAGAAATAATCAGTTCTTATAATAGAAACTTATTACCAGCATTTTTGTATCACTTTATATTTCTTTATATAGTGCAGTTAAAGAAATCCATTTTTCAACAAATAACTTTGATCAAAGGGGATTGATAATGATTGAAGAAATATGCATTTTTATTTCAAAATATTAAAGGAGTACAGATGTTTTTCACATGGATACATTGCATAAACAGATTCTAAGAAAGTTAAAGACATCCTTTTACATATTAAGTAAGAGTAAGTGGTCTCCCAGGCATAAGAGTTTTAATTACAAGCAAATTTGGCATTTCAGAAATATGCATCTTAATAAAAGTTTTAAAAATATCACTCCATTAGCATTATAACCTGAATAATAATTCTAAATAATTTATTCTGGGAATAAGTACTGATTCTACTTATTTTTCTTTAAGATATAAAAGGACGTCTTTATTTAACTTCCTTAGAATCTGTTTCATTTTGACAGTCTCTAGGGAAACCAAGACATCAATGTAGGAAATTATTTTAAAGAAAATTTAGAAGAAGAAAAATGTTTTATTTATCTTGACCTGTCTATTAACAAAGGAACCAGATCTTTTAATGTACATTACACTAAGAAATGAATATGAGAGGGAGTAATACTTATGAATTATTTCCTCCTGCAATGGCTTGATATTTAACCTAACAATTTAGAATCAAATTCCACATAGACATCCAAAGGAATAATTGATTTTAGATTAATGATATCTGCTAAATGTTATTGTAAACCCATTTTTAAAAAGTTTTATTGAGGTATAATTTATATATAATATGTAAACATATTTCAAATACACAATACGATGAGTTTTGACATGTCTATACATCCCTGAAATCATCACTATAGTCAAGACAGTGAACAAATCCATCACCCCAGAAGTGTTTCTTTTGGTCATTTTAATCCTTTTTTCAGCCCTTTTCCAACTTTTCCTTTTCAGGCAAATACTCGTCTTCTGCCACCAGAGATTAGTTTGCATTTTTATGAGTTTTATGTAAACTCATAAATATATTCTTTTTTATATGACTTCTTTCATTTAGCATAATTATTTTTAGATTTATTCATGCTGTTTCATGTATCAAAAGCTCATTCCTTTATATTGTCAAGTAGTATTCAAACATGCATATATAAAACTATTTATGAGCTCACTTACTGATGGGCATTTGAGTTTTTAATCCAATTTTTGGCTATGAAAAATACAGCTGATTTGAATATTCATGTACACATCTTTGTATAGACATGTTTTGCTTTGTCTTTGGGCGAATACTTAGGAGAGGAATAGCTGGATCAAATGAAAGGCATGTTATTTAACTTTGAGAGTATCACAAACTGTCTTCCAGTTTTTGTGCCAGTAGTGTATAATGTTTCCAGTTCCTTCCAATTCTCGTTGGCACTTGCTATGGTCAGTTTTTAATTTGAGGCATTCTAAAAGGTGTGAAGTATCTCACTGTAGTTTTATTTTTTATTGTGCTCATGACTAATGATCTTTTCATGTGTTTATTTGCCATCCATTTATCTCCTTTGATAAAGTATCTATTCCAATGTTTTGTATCATTTTATATGGGGCTACTTGTTTTCTTACTATTGAGGATTTTAAATAAGCCTTTTATTTTAGAATAGTTTTATATTTGCAGAAAAATTGCAACAAATTCCAGACAGTTACACATACCTTAGGCACATATTTCCCTTTTGTTAACCTTATTATGGCACATGGGTCAAACTAATGGGTCAATATTAATACACAATTATTAATTAAAGTCCATACTTAATTCAGATTTCCTTAGTTTTTACACACATAATGTCTTTTTTTTTCTGTCCCAAGATCTCACCTTGGGTACGACATTACATTTAGTTATCATGTCTCCTTAGGCTGCTCTTGGCTGTGACAATCTCTTAGACTTTACTTACTTTTGATAATCTTGACAGTTTCAGGGAGTGCTGGGCAGGGATTTTGTAGAATGTCTCTCAATTTGGGGTTTACTGATGTTTTTATGATTATTAGACAGGGTCTATGAATTGGGGAGGAAACCACAGAGGCAAAGGGTCATTCTTATCACATCATATCAAGTGTATATGCTAATATGACATCACTGGTGATGTGAACCTTGATCTGGCTGAAGTCATATTTCCCAGCTTTCCCCATGTTTGCCCATGATAAAGTTATTATTTTCTGCCATATTTCTACACTATTCTCCTTAGAAGGCAGTCACTTAAAGGGCAAAAAGTTGTGCTCCACCTCCTTGGTGATGGAGTGTATACATGAATTATTCGGAATTCTCTACTGAAGCTTTGTGTATTCTACCCTAATCATTTATTAATTTGATAATTTATTTATAAAAATATAGACTCATGAATATTTATTTTATACTTTGAGCAATACTCCAATTCTATTATATTTATTCATTTATTTTTCTTACAGTTCCAGTTTTGGTCATGGGGACTCTTTCATTTGGCTCCTGTATCCCTTGGATGTAACCCCATTATTTATTTATTTTTTTAATTTAGCACGTCCTTAAATTTTGGTACTGCAAGGTGTTCTAGGCTCATCTTGTGTATTCTGTGCTTCAGACATCCAAGATGCACTGTTTCCTTTTATTGGAGAATGGAACTAAAAACCAAGACCTGGGCATTGGGTGTGCTAGGGTGTTACTGCTTCTAGGGGCTTTCAGCAGGCACAGCAAGGAGTTGCATGTATGTAAACTAACATGCATATACATACCTATCTAATCATGTCTTTATCTGTCATCTACATCTATATAAACTAAACATGAGCTCATACAAATGACTCCAACTTTCACCCAGGACCACCAAGATTATTCTAACCTTCCCACTTGCTCATCTATAACCTCTTACTACAGTGAGAAATATAGATCCGATTACCCACCATCCATTTACATTAGTGTTCAAACACTGTATCTGTGCAGCAGTTTCAGAATTATTAACCCATGGATCTATGAGAAAAAACTTTAACAACCAGAGATTATGACATACAATTGTACATTGGATTGTTTTTTGGTCACAGTCTGCATTTCATCTTGGTTTTCTTGATCACAAACTATTTTTTTTAATTTGTATACATTAAGGCTCACTCTTTGTGTTGAATGATTCTATAGGCTATAACAAATTCATAACTATTCTAGGTTGCTTGACTTTCCACATAAATTTTAGTATCATTTCATTTTTATCTACAAAAGTCCTCCTGGAAGGGTTAGAAGGTAATATTAAAATTCTAAATGCTTTTATATATACTCAAAATCCCATTAGATTATGGGAGCCAAACAGGATCATATATAGATAAAAAACCCTGATAATGTAAAAAATAAAACCTATCAATATATGACAGTGAAGAAATTGTCAAAGTTTTCTGTATTAGTAAATGTTTATTCAACTATGCTTTTGTATCATTTTGTATCAAGATCAAATGTGATTACATGGAATGCCTTTGAAGTTTTCAGTAAATGTTGAAAGTTTGTAAATATTTGGCTCCTACGTCATTTTCAGTCCATTTAAGTTTGGAATTTCTTAACAGTCTAACCAACTAATTGTTGAATGTTTAAAGCACTACACCATTTTGCTTATATTGAACATATTTTTGCCATTAGAGATTAGGTCTAGTTAACCTACACTAATTAAAATAACATGACAACTGTCTTCTCATATCTTAATTAGTCAGCTAAGGCCTACCACCATACAAATTAGTTGGTCTTTTTATCTGTACTTCTTTCAATCATCTTAATTTATCATTTCATCTAACTATTATAATACGTTCAGTAATTAAGACAGTCATCAAGCCTACAGCCTTTATAGCACTACCATTATTTTCTCGTCATTCAAAGAAGAACATTATCACTGTCACATTCTGCTAAGCAAACATTATACACCTATTGGCTTAACCTGAAATATAACACATATTTTTCTAATTAAATATATTGTAGTCATTACCTTTTATCATTTTCCTTTTTTAATTTTATTTCATATTTTCAGTAATTTAAAATATGCTCAATTATTTCATTAGTGACAATTGTTTTATTTTAAACACTTTAAATCTTCCAAGTCTCTTGACCCAAAATTTCTTTTGCCTAAATGACAAGAGTGGATTTTATATAAAACATAACATATGCTTTTATAAAAAGAATTTTATATTCTGTTTAAATATATTTAGAAATGTCATGCAGATATTTCCGTCTCCAAGTCATTTTAAAAGACAGCAATCTCCAAAACCCTTTGACTTTATATATAATCTTTTTTTGAGTGAGAGATGGCAATAAACAATTGAAAGATATTAAACAATACAAATTTAAAACCTAAAAACAAAACATTAAACAAAAAACAAGATGATGTTATGCATGACTTACCCTTATTCTTGCTTCATTATTCAGCTATTAAAGTGTTTTCTTCAATAGAGAATACTGTCTTTTAAGAACGCTAACATGGCAAACAATGTACTGTCTTTTGTCGAATTTTAGTGATAAAATGTGTCTTGTTGATAAAATGAAAAAATTATAGTTACTTCTCAGAAGTACATATTGTATATGTGTGTATGTGTGTGTGTGTATATATATATGTATGTATAAATTTTCCACTAAACATATAGAGTATGCTGTAAGTGGTGATATGTGTTATTTCCCATACATGTATCTGGTTGTTCAGCATTGAGTATGGCTACACTGCTTTAACAAAGAGATCCAAAGATGGAGATGCACAAAGCAGGGATGTGTGTCTCTCTCATGTCATCATAGTAAAGTAGACCGATAATCTGGAATACAAAGGCAGGTATGCTCCTCTGGATCATAATGGGAGCCACTGTAGTAGCTATTGTATTTGCTTTTCTTTATATCTCCAAACACTATGGTATCTCAAACACATCACTGGGTAAAAGAAAGTTTATATAGCACAGCAGTACAGAGTAATTAAAGCTGTGTAAGAGATAATCACCATTTTTTTCTCTCAACTGAACTCCAAATTGTATCAGATGGAGTACTCTTTAGCATTGTTGAAAAATCTCTTCCATAAAAATTTCATATTTATTTTTACAACCATAGTTTTGGGAAGGTAAATAGATGTCTGTCTACTAAATTTCAGGAAGCCTAGCCACACAGTTCTACCTGAAAATAGCTTATTAACTTTCAAACACAGAATTTGGAATTAGAATAATAACCACTTGTCGATTGAACAGTCAATATAAAGCTAAGAAAAAGTTAGAAGCAAAAGACTTGGTAACATATAGCAATCATACTTATTCTAATGTCATTCTCAGAAATTACACATCTGACATTTGTCTGATTTTCATTGGCACTATAAAGGGAGAAATCATTCTATTAATAATTACAACAACACACACTGAATTTAACTGGATTCAACTGAATGTAGTAAGTGTCCTCATAAATTACTCTATTGGCAGTATACTTCACGTAAGATTCCCGTCTGATAATATAGTTTGAGTTTATCCCCAATAATCTACTCTTGGTGTAGAGACAAATATATTTTTCTGACATTGACAACTCAGGAACAGATCATGGATTATGATGATTTTATCCTCAAAAAACCATCTAATACATATTTATTAAGTACCATCTAATGCCAAACATTATACAAGTGACAGAGGGAGGTAGAATTGAAGAAAACATACAATTTCTGCCCTCATGGAAATTATAGTTTTAGGTGTGTTTTAGGTGTGAAAACAGAAATTACAATAAAAATATATGGTCATCTTGTTTTTGTCTAAGTCCCATTTACTAGATGGTATGTGAGAAAATACTTCGAAGAGACGAGGGATTGAGATACACGAATATCTAGGGAAGGAGTGCTACAGAGAGCAAGATCAGGTAGCGCTGGTACTAGAGCTGGAAACAGAGTAAGCCAGCAGTAGGGAGACTGAGATGGCCACAGAAAGTGACAGAGAGGAGGAGAACAGGAGGTCAGAGAGGGAAACAGCACATACACCACTGGAAGGCATTTGGTTTGGATTCTGAGTGAAAAGGGATTCTGTTAGATGGTTTGGGAAGAGGAGTGATATGCTTTTAAAATGTTACTGCTTTGTAGTATAATACAAATTTCCCTTGGTATCTAGGGGAATTGGCTCCAGGACCTCTCTGGATACCAAAATCCGTAGATACTCAAGACTCTTATATAAAAATCGTATAGTATTCATATATAACTCATAAATATGCATACGTATGCACATCCTCCCATATACTTTAAATCATATCTAGATTACTTACAATACCTAATACAAGGTATGTGCTATATAAATAGCTGTTACACCGTATTGCTTAGGGAATAATGACAAGAAAAAACAGTCTGTACATATTCAGTAAACACTCAACCATCATAGGCCTAACTATATTTATGACGCATGGTTGGTTGAATCTGCACATTCAGAACCTTGGATATGGAGGGCCGACTGTGAATTGTAACAGCACATGCAGG
Source organism: Lepilemur septentrionalis (assembly GCA_963573855.1). Lineage (NCBI taxonomy): Eukaryota > Metazoa > Chordata > Mammalia > Primates > Lepilemuridae > Lepilemur > Lepilemur septentrionalis. Next base: position 4,003 of record CAUYMX010100121.1, on the reverse strand, counting down.
CAAGCAGGGCAACCAATTAAGAAGTATTATAATAATGTAGGAAAGAAATTATGATATATATATATGATAAATGATAGATAAATAGATAAGGTGGAGACATAGGGAGAGATACAAATATAGATATATTAATGTCATTAGGGAAACTTCTTCAGGACTGCCAAAATGAACTTCAAATATGGCAAAATATGTTTTAGAAACTATACTAATCAAATCTCCTTTTTGGTCACATATGGTCACTTTCTTCTTTCATTTCTGTCATTATGTCTACAATAATGATTTTTTTTTATATTCGCTATGTTCCAGAGGTGTGCTAGAGCAGCACTATCCAGTAGAACTTTCTCAGATGATGGAAATATTTTCTGCACTGTCCAACACGGTGGCCACTAGGCATGCATGAGCACTACGAATGTGGCTTGTGTGACCAAAACTCAGTTTTAAATTTAATTCATATTAATTTAAATTTAAATGCATAGATGAGGCTGGTAACTATCATTGGACAGTGTTATTCTAGACTATCATGGCTTGATCCAGTGTGGAAAGGGATTGTAAGAATCAGACATTTGAGGAGGAATTCTATAATCCTAATAATGAGTGTTGGTTACAAGAGTGTTCACATTAAAATTATTGGTCAATTTATGCCTTTATGCCCTATGGATTTTTCTGTATGTTATCATTACACACACGCGTACAAGCAGACCAAGTTAACATAAAAAGTGGATAGGAGGTAAGAACATGAAGGCAATCAGTGTAGAAGACTTTTTGAAGAAGTTGAGAGGTAAAGTCCAAAGTGATCAGAACCTGAAATCATTTCTAAGTTAACCATCATTGAATTAATTATAAATAACAATTCTTGGCTTTCACAAATAATTATGTAGTATAATAAATAAATAATAATAAATATAGAAGTCCTCAAAATTTCTAACGCACTGGACAACTGCAGCCTAATAATGCTGCTATTTTGTGTGTTTCTGTTCATCTGGGTTTCACACAAATTCTAAGTCATTTACTCTGCTTATACTTTTCCTTCAAACTAAATGGGCCAATTTTAATTCTATCTCTGTCAGTCAAAATTTTTTCCAGCCTTCTTCACAGTTATGAAAGATTTCATTATTTTTGCAGTTTCACTGTACTTCATCAATTCCCCTGTTATCAAGAGAGCATGATCTCCCATCTCAAAGAGAAGACAAAGATTATTAGAATGTAACTCCCTAGAGCTACAGCAAATATAGAGAAATTAGTCAAAGGCAGTAAGAGATTCACTTTCTGTTGTGTTCTGTGATAGATAAAGTTACAGGTGAGTGAACATTGTGGTTTTGATTTGCATTTCCCTGATCATTAGTGACATTGAACATTTTGTATATGTTTATTGGCCATTTGTCTATCTTCTTTTTAAAAACTTCTGTTCATGTCTTTTGCCCACTTTTTAATGTTTTTTTATTTTTAATTTCTTCTTTCTTGCTAGAGTTCTTTGTAGATTTTGGTTATTTGCCCTTTATCAGATATATAGCTTGCAAATATTTTCTCCCACTCTGTAGGTTGCCTTTTTGCTCTGTTGACTATTTCTTTGGCTGTGCAGAAGCTCTTTAATTTAATCAAGTCCTGTTTATTCATTTTTGTTGTTTCCGTGATTGCCATTGGGATCTTCTTCATAAATTCTTTGCCTAGGCCAATATCTGTAAGAGTTTTTCAAACATTTTCTTCTAGTATTTTTATGGTTTCATGTCTTATGCTCAAGTCTTTTATCCATCTTGAATTAACTTTTGTGAGGGGTGAGAGATATGGATCCTAAATTGGGGAGCCACATGCAAATATAACATGGTTGTTAGATCAATGTAATCTGAAAGGGCTAAGGAAAATGTGTAGATAAATAGATTTTGATTTGGGCTTCTTTTTTTCTTTATAGTAATCACAATTGCCTGCAGCTATCTCACTAATATCTAAATTATAGACTTTTCTATTGGACTATATACACAAAAAACAGATGGAGAAAGACAAGAAATTAATGCCAACCACAAATGTAAAAAATACATTAATTTCATGAAAAGGTCATTAAGCAATAGAAGAGTATAGTGACATTTGTTATTGAAAGATTTTCTTTTAATCTGGTAGAAAATCTTTACAATATTATGTTTTTTAGTGTTTCCATGTTCTTCCAGGTTTAATTTATTGCTTCAATATTCCTCCTTGGAGTGATACTTAATGTGTCCAGACTTGGAGGTACCTGTGTAAACAGCAAGACTGTCTCTATGAAACATATGTATATTCCATAACCAGTTTTGAGAATATCATCAGCTCTCTTTCTTCCCTGCACCTAAAGCCATAGTTCTGCAATTCTTGCTAGAGGAAAAGTTATTTAGAGATTCTTGGAAATAATTTAATTCAATATGCAGATTATGGGTCAGTGGAACTAAACGTATTTACTCAGAACATTTTATATTAATAATTTTTAAATATTCAAGACAAGAGTTTTTTCAAATTAGAGTTAGATATTAATATATCCAGACACAAATGAAACCAAGGAAATGAACCATAACAGCAGCCACACAGAATTGCTTTAGCCTGCTCAGAGCACATTCTTGCTTTAGAGTTTCTTTCATTATTAATTTAGTAAAATATTTTTAAAAGAGTCTTATTCACATCATATATTTTCCTTATACTTCAACTCTAAAGCTTTATTAACTACCCATGGTAGTTGTTGGAAATTTTTCATTTTACCAGTTAAAATTCACATTCACATGCACTGATGCCCAATTTGCTTTGCAACAATAACACGTGTCTCTGTATGTTGCGCATAGTGATGCTGCCAACTCACTGTTTAATGGAATTATCTGCTGCTCCGGAGAGTCTGTAATAGGATAACATTCATCCACATCTTGCGTTCAAATGCAGTATTGTTTGACGTGAAGCTATCAAGGTCCAAATTTGCTTTGGTTTTCTATTTTGTTATTTTTATTTGTCTTTCCCTTGGCAAATAGAAATCATTTTAATTACAGAAGCAATCACATTACTATGTCTAATGAGATTATTCTATAAAAAATTATTTAGTTTCAGAAGAGCTATTATAGCTTACATTATACTTCACTGCTATGCAAGTGAATGACCTAAATAAAAACAGGGAAAATTCCTAGTTAACAGACCTTATGAAAAGATTATATGGGTGTGTTTAATCTCTAGATCATATTGGGTGTAATTCTCAGTAGTAATGCAATGAGGTGAGATTAATTTTTTAAAAGAAAAAGAAGAAAAATACCTCTCCATTAAAACAATTTATACCACTTGAGAAGCTCCATGATTAATATCTTAATTACTGTTTATGATACGAGAACTCACTGATGTGTGAAGGCAATGTTAACTTTAATCGATGAGATGCAGGAGTCAATTTAATTGTCGAATGGTATTTGCTATTACTAGCATATTGATGTGGCACATTTGCATAATGACTCTTTTAAGCAAAAAATACCTTTCTTTTTTAATTGAATGGAGTGACTTCATTATTTTATCAACCTCCACTGACTTTTAAAGGATGTACATTTAGTTTACATGGGAACAAATTAGAAAGATCTTTGCTTATGGTTACTTTAAGCACTCCGGTAGCAGTCTGAATAGTTTAAGCTTTTTCGTTCTTTTATTTACTCATTGAACATACATGCCAACTTGTGCAAAGTAGGGGGCGAGGGAAGTGAGAAAGGTTGCTGAATTAATAAAACCCACAGTTGATTGGAGAAAAGATATTTTAAAAGCTCTCTATATATTATAGTTAAAATTGGCTCAAGTGCTCTGAGGAGAGCTACTAGAGACAATGAGCCTACATTGCAGGGAGGCCTAAGTTCCTGGGAGGAGTTGGGAAGGGCTTTCTGAAGACGTGATATTAAATGGGTCCTGGAAGATGAGATAAATGAAGAGGAGATGAGGTAGTGTTAGGACTGTGCTAAAGAGGAAGAGAACTCAGGGTTTGGGCCAGGGCAGACAGCATTACATGTAACCAATATGTTTGTACCCCCAT